>ML805395.1:59582-86032 GCA_009831015.1 Picea engelmannii | reverse complement strand
AAGAGAAACCATAAGAAATTAATCAATTTGCTTAAATTTTTTATTTATATGTTAGAAAAGATCAAAGATAAGCTTTCCTATATCTTTATAATTTTTATGATTTATTAGGTTAGGAAGGTTGGCAGTGTTACAAATATTTTGAAATTGAGATTCAATATAATATGAGTATATGAAGGACATTTTAAGAGAGAGTGTTTTTCATCCTCCACCTTTTTAGTGCCATAAATATGACAAATTATTTCATCCCACAATATATTAAGAATTGTCTACCACCATGTTTCACTATGGATCTCATGAGAATTCATTCTTTCTTTAGTTATATTGATTTTCTTCTTTAAACTAGATATACTAGAAATATACTTTTGATATGCTAGATTATGTGGTCAATGGTGTCATCATGGTATCTTATTTTTCTATTATCCTCTATTTCTTTATTGCACCACAATTTCTCCTTAAATTTAGATGTGATAGTGTTTTTAATGGTATCATTATTCAACATATTATGTAAAGTGACCTCTACCTCTATTCCCCAATGGTTTATCTAAGACTTAGCTTCCTTATGCCAACCCTAAATCTTAATATGTAGGTGGATTTGACTATAGTTTGAAGAAATATTAGGAAGACTATTTTCTTTCATGTTAGGTGTCTTATGTTTTTACATTAGGTATCTAGTCATAGACACACTCTCATTGGGGAAGAGGATTTTTTTTATCAGAATAGGCTAGGGTGTATCACTTAATTTCAAGATTATAAATTATATATTGTTTCTATATGGGTGGGTTCCATGGAAAGTTTTAGGGGCTATATATCGCCCATGGGTTAATTTTCCATTCTTTTTCCAAAAAAAAATTCCAATTTCCATTTTTTTCTAAAAATGATTCACCCAAATTCTATAGGATAAAATTATTTTACCTCAAAAATAGCCAAAAATTTATACAAACTATATAAAATCCTTAGAAATTTGAATATTTTTTAAAAATATCGCCAAACATTTCGTAGTTTGCATATTAGAGATGTAGATTTTAACCTTGTACAATATTTACTGCAAACAAATTTTCAGTAAAAGAACATAAAAGATACAATGGAAAATACAAACATTACACAGAGATTTTCCCCTGGAAACCCAAACCGGGAAAACCAACATATTCTATATTCATTCATAGTGATACATTGTTTACAATACAATATACATATAGGAGCTAGCATCATCCAAAACCCTAACCCAATGACCTGGATTAGTCAACAACCCTAATTCCTTAACCTGAAATAGAAAACCATCGGTAAAAAATATGTGCCGAAAAACCACCCAACAATGGACATGAAAGTCGAGGCAACACGAAAAACGAGGAAAAAATGCAACATGTTTCCCGAGGAAAAAAAAAATCTCGGGGGCACTGCCCCTGAACCCCCACACGGGGGGATTTTTCACCCCTCAAACTCCCCTGTGCACTCGGTGCAACGCAGACACTAATTCTTGTGAAAATAATATAACACATACACAACATTCTCCCACTTCTTGTTTTATTTACATACAGGGGGTTACAGGGTTACATAGTCAACAATACCCATGGATCCTCTACACCAAGAGAAATTCTCAGTGCTCACAAATTTTGTTAATGAATCTGCAACATTCTTCAAAGTGTTCACCTTCATCAACAATACCTTCTTTTCTTCAACCATGTCTCTCACAAAGTGAAATTGAATATCAATATGCTTTGTCTTTGAATGATAAGCAAGGTTCTTCGCCAGAAAAATTGCACTCTGACTATCACAATATATCCTTACAACTTTCTGTACCAACCCAATACCTAAACCCAATCCTTGTAACCATATTGCCTCCTTACTTGCATGAGTGGTTTCCATGTATTCAACTTCTGTAGTTGAAATTACCACTCCAAACTGTCTTTTTCTCATCGAACTTATTGCTCCTCCAAACATGTTAAACACATACCCGCTTGTAGATCTCCTATGATCGATATCTCTAACCCACTCTACATCCACAAAGTTGTGTATATCCAATCCTTTTTCCAATCCTGGTCTTCCTTGGTAGCACAATCCATAGCTAGCGGTGCCATGTAAATACCTAAAAACCCTTTTTACTATTGTCCAATGCTCCTTCCCTAGTTTTGACATATACCTGCTCAAAACTCCCATAGCATGTGCAATGTTTGGTCTAGTATAGACCATTGCATACATCAAACCTCCAACTTCGCTTGCATACGTAACACGAGAGATGTACTCCTCCTCTTCATGTGTCTTGGGACATTGATCTGTAGATAACTTTACACCAACAAGAATATGAACCTTTACCGGTTTACATTCCTGCATATTAAACCTCTACAATATTGTCTCGACATATTTTCTTTGATTTAACCAGATTTTCTGCTTTTTTCGATCTCTTTTTATTTCCATGCCCAAAATAAAATTTGAAGCACCAAGATCCTTCATGTAAAATTTAGAGGACAACTGAGTTTTCACATCCTAGATAATATCCTTGTTGTTTCTTATCAATAACATGTCATCCACATACAAGACCAAATAAATCAAATTATCACCAATTAATTTAAAATACACACAGTGATCCTCTTTGCTTCTTGTGAATCCAAGTCCCAACATATAAGTATCAAATTTTTGATACCACATCCTTGGTGATTGTTTTAAACCATACAGGGAATTTTTCATCTTCCATACTAGCTCCTTCTTTCCCTTCACAACATAACCTTTTGGTTGCTTCATATAGATTTCTTCTTCCAGATCCCCATGTAGGAATGTTGTATTCACATACATTTGTTCTACTTCCAAATCAAATGAAACAACAATAGATAATAGAAATATTATAGAGGTTAACTTGGAAACATGAGAAAAAATCTCACCAAAATCAATTCCCTCAACCTGGGAATAACCCTTTACTACTAACCGAGCTGTGTCTTTCTCCACGTTTCCTTCTGCATTTAGCTTCTTTTTAAATACCCATTTTCTTCTAATGTGCTTTCTTCCAGTCGAAAACTCCACTAGATCCCAAGCCTCATTCTTATCCAAGTCTACCATTCCTTTGTCCATGGAAATTTTCCAGAGATTTCCATCCTCTGAATCCACTGCCTCCCTAACAGTTCTAGGATCATCATCAGTAATAAACAAAGAAATATTTGAACGGAAATCAAATGGAGTATTCTTTTCCGGTAGCTTTGTTTCTCGAACCGATCTCCTCAATACTAGAGTATGAATATCTTCTTCTTCTGATTCCTGTTCTTCTGTAGAGTCTGATTCATCATCCTTTAAATCAAACTATATTTTCTCTAGTGCTTCCTTGGTAGGAATTCTTGTTTAACAACATCCTTCATTTCTCTAAATACCACATCTCGACTATACACTACCTTCTTATTTTCTGGGTTCCAAAGCTTATAACCTTTGAGACCATCTTTATATTCATTAAAGATACACTTTTCATCCTGCTTATCTAGATTACTCTTGTTTTTCTTTGGAACATGAACATATGCATCACAACCAAATACCTTGAGATGTGTGAGAGAAGGTTCCTTACCAATCCATAAATCTTGTGGAGCCTTGTCATCCAACGTTGATGAGGGTGATCTATTGACCAGGTAACATGCAATACTCACTGCCTCTACCCAGAATTCTTTCCCTAACCCCACACCACTAAGCATGCACCTTGTTTTTTCCATCAGTGTCTTGTTCATCCTTTTTGCAACTCCATTCTTCTGAGGTGTATATGGACTAGTCTTCTTCCTTGCTATACCGAACTTCTTACAGAATTATTCAAATTCATTCCTTCAAAACTCTCTTCCATTATTTATCCTCAACACCTTAATTCTTTTCTCTGTTTGATTCTCAATATGATCCTTAAACTCTTTAAACCTGTCAAAGACTTCAGATTTCTTCCTGAGGAAATATATCTAAGTATTCCTCCAGAAGTCATCTATAAATGAGACATAGTACATAGAGTTTCCCAATGATGGGACCGACACAGGTCCAAAAACACCATTGTGAACTAGTTGTAAAATTATTTCTTCCCTCGTTGCACCAGAGGGGAATATTACCTGATTCTGCTTCTCATATAGACAATGTTCAGAGAAATCAAAATCCAGAGAGCAGTTAGACATACTCTCAACCATACCTTTATCGTGTAGTAGTCAAAGATCCTTCTCTCTGATATGCCCCAGTATTTGATGCCACAACATAACGTTTTATCTAGAGACTATAGGAGTTATTTCTTCTTCAACTCCAATATCATGAAAAATAGAACTATTAAACCCATCACTAATAGTGCTTCCTTGCATCTTATACATAGTTCCAAACCGAACTCCCTTCATTAACACCATTTCTCCTCGAGCCATCCTACAAGTTTCCTTTTCAAATATTGTTTTCACCCCTCCATCATCCATTTTTCTTACATAAATCAAATTTATGGCCAAACTTGGGATGTGCAGAACACTAGGGAGTTTTCTAATCCTTCCACCTATGATCCTCAACTTGACTTTTCCTCATCCTATTATTCTGGTTTTCGAATCATCACCTGAGAAAACATTACCTCCATTATACCTTTCATATTCACAGAACCACTCCCTGTGGAGATTCATATAAAAGGATGCACCTGATTCAACCAACCATGCCTCATGATATGAATGTGTGCTTGAATAAGACAAGTACACATCCTCTCCTTCTTCCTTGGAGGTCTTTTCTTTTGTAGAAGGAGATTCTTCAGATCCCTACTTTTTCTCAAGTTTGGATCTACACTGCTTCTTGTAGTGCCCTTCTTTTCCACATCTCCAACATACCTTTACAAAATTTCAGGGAAATTTAGATCTACCCTTAGACTTAGATCTCCCACTTGAGAACTTAGATATATTCCTTTCCTGGGAGTGTCCTCTTGAAAATAATGCGTCTGTGCTCTATCCTTCCATATTCTTCCGTCTCATCTCCTCTAACAACAAGGATGAGACCACTTCATCAAAATTCAAGGAAGTTGTATTACTACCTATGGTCACAACCATACTATGCCATGATAAAACAGTAAACTGATACACTTATCTTCATCTGAAATTTTAATCTCAACAGATACTAACTGACTTACCACAGTATTAAAAATGTTCAAATGCTCTGTAGCCGAGTCTCCATCTCTCATCTTCAGATTATACAACTTCTTTCTTAGGAATAGTTTATTTACTAGGTACATAGATTGATACAACTTCCCCAAATTATCCCATAAATCCTTGGTTGTAGCTTCCTTTGACACATTCAGTAATACTGAATCCGAGAGATGCATTCAGATTGTGCTCTTTGCCTTTCAATCCAAATTTTTCCAGACATCTGATGAAGTTCATGTAGGTGCAGTACCTGGATCTACCGTGATCCACTAATCTCTTTCCACCAACAGATATTCCATATTGAGCTTCCACAACTAAAAAAATTTCCCATTAAACTTCTCGATCTCTATTTTTGAATTGCTCACCATTTCTTTTCACCTGAAAAATCAATACCACAGATCTCCCACTATAACGAGTCTTATCACAGTCCCAAGCCAACTCTTTTACCATAAAGGCGTCCCCCTAAATCCAACCTCTCTCTGATACAAAATGTAGATTTTAACCTTGTACAATATTTACTACAAACATATTTTCAGTAAAAGAACAAAAAAGATACAATGGAAAATACAAACATTACACACAGATTTTTTCCCTAGAAACCCAAACTAAGAAAAACATCATATTCTATATTCATTCATAGTGATACATTGTTTACAATAGAATATACATATAGGAGCCAACAACATCCAAAACCATAACCCAATGACCTGGATTACTCAACAACCCTAATTCCTTAACCGGAAGTAGAAAACCATCGAAAAAAACTATGTGCCAAAAAACCTCCCAACAATTGACATGAAATTCGAGGCAACACGAAAAACAAGGCAAAAATGTGACATGTTTCCTGAGACAAAAAAAAATCTTGGGGGCACTGCCCCCAAACCCCTGCGCAGGAGGATTTTTTTCCCTTGCGTGCCTGACGCAATGCAGACACTACTACTCACGCAAAGAATATAACACATACCCAACAAGAGACTAGTAAAATTCACCAAGGTTTCTACATTTTAAAATAAATTTTCATCCTTAAAATTATCCCTAGTTGGTGCAAGCTAATGTTTCCCTCATGAAACGAGAGTTGCAATAGAAATATGCAAAAATAGTAATTTGTTAACTAAGAGGAATTATTAAAGGTACATGCATAGCTTATTAGAATACAATTTTAAAAGATGAAATGTAATAAATTGAATTAGGCTCTAGAATACATAAATTGTTTTTTATGGAACATTTACATAACTAAAAAAAATGAATGTTCCTCTAAGAGTGGGATATGTTACCTTTCCTCCAAGATAGAATGGAAACCATGCATTCTTCTAAAACTAGTATGTTACGTTTCTTCTAGTTACTTTTCCTCCAAGATATAATGGAAACTGTGCATTCTTCTAAAACTAGTATGTTGCTTTTCTTCTAAAATATAATGCATATTTTCATGTTAATGTGATGGTTTAATATTTGAATGATATATTTTCTTGATATTATTTGTACAATTTTAGATAAATTCGATTCTTATGTAACACTATTTTTTCATTTTTTAAAATTAACAATGTCATTCAATTTCTAAAATTATGAGGTCAAACATTAATATCAAGGTTCGAGAGTCTTAACATAATCAATCATTTTTTTAATCTTGTTTTTAATTGTTCACCATATAATTTGTTTCCAGTATGGACAAGGAAATGAAAAGATGCAGTAGATACAAAATACCTTTGTATTTTAGAATTATGACATATATAAGAATAAATGTGAATAAAAAAATAGAAAAAAACTATTTTTCCTTTATATATGTATATATGCATGCATATGGAATCTACATATATAGCTCTATATGAGTGTGCAATTTCATTAATGGTGAGTATGTGGTTCATATATAAAAACGTTGTTGAAAATTGAGATAATAATAGGGATAAAAAAATTGATATTGTTATTGTTTATAGGGATCTAAAACCGAAGAAACCAACTTGTCCAACACGTAGAGGAAAACATGCAATCTGATCATAACAAATTCATAGGAATGCATTCATATTTTAGTTATAAAATTATGCACATATTAAAATTATAAAATTACGTGTGTGTTTTGGTTATAAAAGAGTGCACACTTTTTGGCTACGTCTTACCTTCAAATATATTAAAACTCATACCATTATACATGAAACAACCTCGGGTCCATTACCCAAACCTTTCTACTACCAGAATTTGCTACCGGACTTTCTCCAAGGGTTTACATCAATTACTAAGGGTTGACATCAATCTAAAATATCACTCTCCAATGGTTGACATCAAAGACAACCAACAATCCATACCAACTATCCATCAACCTAAGCCAACCGTCTGACAAAAGTGCATGCACAATTTTTTAACATAAAATAATAACCATGTAAAACTCCCTCACCTTACATGTTTCAAAAGAAAATATTTATCACTAAAACCTTCATCTAAGGTTCTATGGAGTAATTTCCTCTCCTATCCATAGTCAAGGCCCCTAGATCCATCCCCTTTGTGTAAAACTACTTAATGGTTCCTAGGATACCACTGAGAGGTGAAAGAACCATAAAGAGGGAAAGTGTTTGTGGTTGGAGACCTTGTTCACATTGATGGGGCCTCGAAGCTCAATTTTCCTATGCAAGGCCATTTTTTTCATTTTTTACCATGGTCTAGGGCCCAAGACTCATCACTACTATCCATAGAGAATTATTAAAGGCCATATCCCATAATAGGCCAAAGATCCCATATAAAAGTTTATGTGGTGTTTTAATGCAACTTTCATTATGCTTAAGCTCAAGAAGATTTGTTAAATTCCTCTTTCTCATGGTATCCTTCCCTAACAATTTTCAAGACACAAAGGCCCATAAACATTTCTAAAAACATCATAATGTTTGTTGGTAAATCACTCATAGTTGAAAAAATTCCAAAAGAGGGAAATTTTTGTGGGTTGTATGTGTTTTTTATGGTGATTGAGAATGGGAACATTCATTTAAAGAATAATACCCTTTTGGTCCTCCCATGATCTTCCTTAAACCTCAAGACCCATTATTGGTTTAAAAGTAACCTAGTCATGGTGCCCACATCCCACTTTGAGGCAATAGATACCATACCGAGGTCCAATGTGGTGGCTCAAGCACTTGAAAATGGTGCTTGAGATTGAGAAGTAAGGTTTAGGGATGGGGGCTCTTGTTTCCTTCCCCCATCTACGTAGAAACAAGACCCATTCGTAATTCCCAATAATTTGTAATGGAATCCATATTCAAATCGAATTTCAAAGACTCCCTAGATAGATCTCATGTCATGTTTTCTATGTGTTTTTCATGCTACTTGAACTTGAAAAGGTTCTATAGGGATAAATGGTTTCTCTTTCCAGTTTAACCATGTCTATTCATGGACACCCATTTGTTATCGTATTAATTGGTAAGTGCGGACACAGACATATATTCTCCCTAGATCCCACTGAAAACTAGAACAAAATAGAACAGAATGCACACTTCGCCTTAAACTTCATTATCATATAACCTAGTTTATTGAGTTACAAGAGACATACCTTTTAAATGACGCTTTTCCTCACTAGTGTCGTATTTGTAGCTTCTTCCTTAAGTTTACAGAATAGTAAGCATGTCTAAGAATCATGAAGAAACAAAGGAGGAAAACAAAGACATATATATTCTAATGAAGTCTATGTATATGATCAAGGAATTATACAATAGAAAACAAGATGCTTATATAGGGAAGAAATGCATTAATGATTTAAGTGAATAGAAAGTGGAGAATACAACCCATGCCTTGATGTTGCAATGTCCCCTTTCGATGGCTCTCTGATCCAACACACACACCTTTTCTCCAATGTCTTGAATGAAGCATATCCACAATCTGACTTGAAGAACTAAAGCATAGCTCTCAATCATAATACGAAGTAGAACTCTCCATACAAATCTTAGCCTATTCAAACTTATCCTTTTCCATGAGAGATCCCTCTTTATATAGTGTGAAAGAGAGATGGATGAGGAGATTAGGATGATCCCACCAAATCAGAGAAGCGAGTAAGATCCAAACCGATCGGATGCCACCTCATCTTCTAGAAGATCCCCTTATAGAACATTCATGAATTTTGAATTTTCCTATGCTTTAAGCATCATCGCACCCTATGCACAAGCCACATGCGATGATGTCACAATCCAATTATAGTGCAGACTGTGATGATCAGGCATCATCGCACCCCATGCATATAGCAGGGTGTGACAACCTTCCTTCATATGGTTTTTGGCAAAGGAAAGAAAATCACTTTTCCCATGGAGAAAGTCTCTTTTAATATTTTTAGGGAACATGAACACATGTTTTCAAGTGATCACTAAGGTAACCAAAATAATTTGTAACAGAATTCCCCCCAAAGCATGAAGCTGGAAATCATGACAACTAGAATACTTTGTAGAATGTGTGTGTTGAAAAAAAGGAGCGCATCGATCAGGAACCTGGAAACAAACAAGCATATACATAATATCATACCATTTATGAGGTAGGAATTCCCATGCTCAGACTACAAGTGACTCTAATCATAAGTGTCAAGTGAGTCATGGCCACTAAACATACACTGTGGATCCATGTCATCATGATTAAGCATAACCACTAGGAATACATTGGGGATCTATACTCTAAAATAATTCAAATTCGGACATAGCCATGAGACATACAAAGTGGATCTATGTTTCAATACAAATCATGAATACTCCATCGCAACCTGGATCAAAATGATAACATCCAAGTCTTCATTTCCATTGTCCATATGTACGAATCTAGCCATGCGATTATAGGTGCTGAAGTCAGACATGGTAGAAACCACTTGATTACCAATCATTAATGACAACCATTAACAAGTGCGAGGGAAAACACCATTGATGTCAGTGACTCCTAAGGTACCCCAGTACAATCCAACGAATGTGAATAGTTGATTTGAAGTCAAACACTCGATATAATATTCCAATTAGGGGTCAAAGATGTGGACCCACTGTTGAAAGTGAAGAGACCTACCATTGAGGCATGCAAGCTCTAAGGTACTGAATGATTTCTATGTCTTATTCCTAGATAATGTGCTAAAGTCGACAAGAAAAGACTCATCATAGAAGGGCCTTGATGTATCCCCCATCAATGACATGAAATATGTAATGGATTTGAGGTAGATTAGAGTATGAAGTGATTCAACACTGACATAGGAAAGGCTGACATGGTAGAAGATTTATAACTGCATATGGCCAACTCAATAGAAGGCTTGTTTAGGTTGGACTTCTCTTGAACATATGAACGACATGACAATGGTCTTGGAAGCATTGACTCAAGGAGGACCCAACATATGAACTCGCGGATGGTCGAACGAGAGACAAATGGATTTCCCAACTTGGATACAATGATTAAGGGGGGCGTCATGTTCAAGAGTGACTATTACTTCCACTAACACAAATATAGAGACACATTTCTTTCCCAATTTTCCCCAACCATTTCTGGTGAGTACCTCTTTATTTTTACACAATATTGAGGAGGATAACATATGCTTGTTTATGTAAGCTCATCCTTCAGACGATTCCCTCAAAGTATGTTTAACGAACCCTAAGAAGGAGTGGTTCGATCCCATATGGGTCTTTCAATGTTTGTTTAATGAGGCCAATGAGAGAAAACTCAGGGGTTTTTCAATTTTAGAGAGTCTGAAAAACACTTAAAGAGAACTCCATCAAGTCTTTTTTCATAAATTAATCTGACGAGACCCAAAAAGTGATAACCTACCGCTCATCATATGTTTTCTTCAAATACTTTTACGATATTGAAAAGAACAAGGTCGCTTGACCATGTTTTCATGTTTAGGGAGCTTGAAAAGAGATTAAAGGATACTCCATAGGTTTTATATTTCGTGTCACCAAAGAATGACAAAATACTACTCGATTACATTCTCATGGTTTCACGAGCATGATAAATAATTAAGACTTGCTCAAAGTTTTTTTCTGAAAAAATCTAAAAGGTTCTGTACATGCGACAAATATATAAAAACAAACCAAAAATCGGACCCTTGTTCCAACGTCTCACCTCTAAAAAATTTAAATCTGTGAAAATCAACCACTTGTAAAGTTGTTAGGACTTTAGGGTTTGGATAAAGCATAAAAAAAATATAATATACAAATGAAAAGTGATCAAATTCAATAAAATATGTAACAAACCACATTTTACCATTTCATTTGTAACTTTTCCCAAATATTTCTCCAAATCCCTTTTTCACATCGATTTTTAACTGTTGATTGTGGAGTGCATGGCAGATCATTTAACGAATCATCTCCACTAAAGAGGTAATCTCCTTCTCCTTCATCTTTCCATGGATTCAAAATTGATTTTCATTGGTTAAATTTATGTTTTGGGTTGGTTTATTAGGGGTTACCCATGTGTTGTGGTCATCGTAGGTGTCCTATATCGGGAACTGTGATGATCTAGGATCATCGCAGATGACCCTATAGCTAGGGTGCAACGACGTCGCACTGTGCGATTGTGGAGGCCTGCGATGTCTGTAATCCAAAATTTAAAAAGATGAACCCAAAAGGAAAAAAAACCCAGGAAAGAAAATTATGTTTCTAATATCATCTTATGGTTCCTTGGCAGGATTTCCTCGGTTAAGATGTTGGAGTGGTGTGAACGAGAGCACGAAGAAGAATATTACTTCATCGGGAATGACCCGGGAAAAGTTATGGCCCTTCGACAATGTGGGTTACTAAAATTCCTCAAGATTAAGGGCATGAGGGCCCAGTTGAGACTACTGGAATACTTGGTTCACATGTGGGATGTGAACGAGCAGGCATTTCATGTGGGCACCCACACACTCACCATATATATTGAGGATATATATTTCCTGACAGGACTATATCATCGTTGTTCACGGGGTGACACATACAGGTATCATGGATGGTGGTGAGCCTATGAACTAGTATGTATGTCATCATTGTGTGTCGGGTACCGGGAAACATAGAACTAAGGTAGCTATCAAGGATGTATGATATTTTCATTTGAGGACTATACTCTATACTATTACTCACATGGCAGGGAGTGCATCTCCCCACATGGCTCTGAAGAGCAATTTTCAGTATGAATTGGAGTGTATGGAGCCAGATTCTTCAACTGGTGTGAAGGGGTCCTAAAAAGCATGAAGAAAAAACTTACCAAGTGCAGAAGTTGTGGGTTAAAAAAATTTGGATATGGGTCTATTTTGGTATCCGTGTTCCTGGAAAGGGTCCCTGTCCTACACTTACAGGTGGAGTGGGGTATACCCACTCCATAGGATCCAAGGATGAATAGGTGGGTAGACCTCATGGCCTGACATGGAGGTGGTCACATCGTTAGGTATGATTATGTCCTCTTCCAATGGTTGCAGATCAAATGCTCATGGTCGACGATTATGAATATGTCGGTTTAGGTTTCTATGGAGATCCAGACCTAGCTCTTCCCAAAGGTTCCCAGTGGGGAGACATAGGTATGAAGGAAATTTTTTTTATATAATATTTTTGTTATTTTTAATGAGATAAAATGGTTTTTGTGTTGTTTATCCGATGACTAATCAAGTGCTCTTCGATAATGAAGATGTAGGACCTTATCATCCTCCAGGTTCATCCCCTATCCATAGGAAATGGGAGAGAGGTGTCGTAGTAGGAGTAGTTGCTGCCAATTTCGAGACCATAGAACAAAAACTGGAGGGACTCACCATGAATGTCCCTGATGCCACAATAGATGATATTCTTAGGCATTACCAACGCCACACAGTGGGCGTATCCACATCCATCGGTCGATTTCTCTATATATTATCATGGGTAGTCGCGTGTTATAGCGAGAAACATCCTTGATGCTTTGTTGTATATGAAGCCATGTGCTTCACATTTTTTATATTTTGGTCTTCGGACAAAAACACTTTTTGTAAACTTTTATCATTATTAATATGAGGCTGCTATCGGCTTACTTGTTTTATGTAAAAAGTGTGATTGGATTTTATAAATGTCTCAAATGTATATCTAACACATAATTAGCCAATGCATCTGTTAATGTATTTAGACATCTAGGAATGTGTTTATATTCAATGTAATCAAAATGACATTCCAAGAGGTGAATTCGTAAATATACCCTTAACAAAGTAGGACTCTGGATGGAATAATCATTACTCAACTGTCGTATTACTAACTATGAATCGAGTCGTACAAAAAGATGACAGATTCCAAGTGAAACAATGTTAGTCAATAACTCAATAACTGCATTGTATTCTATGATAATGTTAGTTGCACGAGCAAGGCAAACACCATGTAGACTGATTAATTCATCTGTAGGTGCATAGATTTCCCAAGCAATAGATGTTGAGTTTTGAGTACTGTGACTAGAGCCATCAGTGAAGCCAATGTAGGGTAGTGAAGACACCGATATCTGGAAACTAATAACAATGAAAGGTAAGCAGTCGAAAGGTGGAACCAAAAACGAAAAAGTACACAGGAGTATGATACACTAAAAATACACAACACTCATGCAAAAATGATTTAAGCATAGTACTTCTTCAAGTAAAGCCCATTTTTGGGTTCACTCAAAGGAATTCCATCATAATCCACCATCTCATAAGCTCCTTTCTCCAACACTCGTTTCACAATATAAGGACCCCGCCACATGGGCTCGAATTTACCGGCCCCTAGTAAATCACGATCTTGCTCGTAAAGAACTATATCACCTTCAGAAAAAACACGTGGTTTGACATGCTTGTCATATTGGGATTTAACACACTTTTTTTGAGTTTCAATAACTAAGGAAAAATCATGACAAGTTTCATCTAATTGCATCAAGTACAAAAGACATTTCTCTTTAGCAGAGGTGTTAGGGAGAAGTTCGACGGCTAGTTTCAAAGATGGGATTTCACATTCAATCAGAAAAAATGCTTTAATACCATATACTAACTGGAAAGGTGTGAATCTCTTGGCAGACATAACAAATTTCCGATAGGCCCATAATGTTGAGAAAAACATCATGTGCCAATTTGACTTATGAATTCCTACCATCTGTCGAAGCATAGTAGTAGAAATTTGTTGATTGCTTCAACTTGGTCATTGGCTTGTGGATAATAGGGGATTGAGTTTTCATGGCGAAGACCCAAATTCTCAGTAAGTTCAGACATCATGAAATTACGAAAATGACTACCGTGATCAGTAACGATGGCTTGAGGGACACCAAATCTAGTAATGATATCATTGAATATGAACAACACTGCAGTTTTCCTGGTATTATCAAATGTAGGCATCACCTCATCCCATTTAGTGAAATAATCCATAGCTACAATAATGTATCTATTCCCCCCAATCGAGTGAGGGTTACATGTAATGAAGTCAATTCCCCATTTAGTGAATGGACCAACGGAAACTACAGGGTGAGATCGGATCTTATTGTTGTAGGTTTGAAAAGCGTAGCATTTCTGGACGAAAATAATGAAATCCTTAAACAATGAAGGCCAAAAATAACCAACTCATAAGATATTTTGGGTAGTGGCATACCGAGACATATAACCTCGACATGCTCCAGAGTGACAGTCATTCAAATCTTTCTCATCTTCATCATAGGTGAGACATCGTTGAAATATGGAATCAATACCATGGCAGTAAAGGGTATCACCAAGGATGATGTATTGACGAGATTGATATCGGATATGACGACGATATGCACTAGAAAGATCAGGTCGGAAATTTTGGGTTTGGAGATAGATGATAATATCTCCGTACCATATGTCATCAGAACTGATAAAAAAGAGGGATTTGTTTGGTAAGTAATCCTCTACCACAGTTTCTGTCTCAGTATAGGGAAGGTCACATATCAATTCAGAAAAAACCAAAGACTTCTTTGACTTGGGGTATTCAAACTCCAAATCAAACTCTTGGAGAATAACTATCCATTTAGAGTACTTTCCCCCCAACAATTTTTGAGTAAGGATATGTTGCATGGGGTTGAAATTAGAAATGACTGTGGTTCTGTGTAATAATATGTAGTGATGAAAATGTTGAACAAATTGAACACCTGCCAAGGCCATTTTCTCCACATGTAAACATTTGGTTTCAGTAGTCGTGAGAATCCTGCTCAAATAGTATATACCATGTTCATCGTGTGAATCATCCTCTTGGACTAAAACCATAGAAATGGTAGAGTTCGAAGAAGATAAGTACATGAAATAATATCGGCTATAGTCAGGTGGAAACAATAGTGGTGTACGAGTTAAAGTGAGTTTCAAAGCCTCGAAGGCTTTATTTGTAGTATTGTCCCATAAAAAATCGTAACCTTTCTTGAGAAGCTGAGTAAATCCTTTCGTTAATTCAGCGTAATTGGGAATGAATCGACCTAAAAAGTTTACCTTCCCTTGAAAACTTTGGAGTTGGTGTAGCATGGAAGGAGGAGATAGATTACGAATAGCCTCAACCTTTAAGGGGTCTACCTGAATCCCATGTATAGACACGATAAAACCAAGAAGTCGTCCGGATTCGATAGAAAAAACACATTTGTGGGGAATCAAGCGTATGAGATAATAACGACAACGTAGGAAAATGGCTCGTAAATGTGTTGGGTGATCTTGACGATGCGTGGAATGCATCAGTATATCGTCTATATAGGGTTGTACAATGTACTTAATGTCATGAAAAGCGTAATACATAGCACGCTAAAAAGTCGCACCAACATTTTTTAGACCAAAAGGTAGTTTCTGGTACGCAAAGGTTCCCCAAGGGAAAATAAAAGTATTCTTGTGTTGATCCACTGGTAAAATATTGATTTGATTATAACCAGAGAAACCATCCATCAAGGAGAATATTTCACTCCCAACACAGTTGTCAAAAATCTGTTCAATGAAAGGGGTTGGATAATTTTCCTTAGGACAATCTTTTTTTATATCCCTATAATCTACACAAATGTGGATCGTGATTTGTTTCTTGTTTACTGTAACAAGATTGGACACCCAATCGGTCAAAGCCACAGGATAGACAAAGCTGGATTTAAGAAGCTTTTCAACTTCAAGATTAATAGTAGTAGCTTTACTTGGATGTATTGGGCAAAGTATCTGTCGAATAGGTTTAGTGTTCGGGTAAGTCTTAATCTCATCCACAACAATATCAGGATCAATACCTAACATTTCTTCATAACTCCAGGAAAAAACATCACAAAAATCTTGAAAAAAGGATGTATAAGTGTGGACCTCATCAATAGAACATGAGGCACTGATATGAACATTTTCCATGAATCTGGGTTTAATAGATATGTCAAGAGGAATAGTAGATGAAATTTTACCCAAGTTCCCTTCATACAAAACATCGTTTGTTGACTCAGGAACAGAGGAAATAACAACAATGGTAGACAGAGTCGAAATCCGTTTGTAACTCTCTATGGTCTCTTTTTCTAGGAAGACAATAGAGTGATGATGCCCATCATCCCATGGAGTATCTTCCATAGACATGACCAACATTATCATCTCATCAGTAGGAAAGATCATGTGAAACAGATCAAGAGATGTATCACAGAGAGAAGGAGGAGAAGAAGTTTTTGATTGAATAGCTTGATAAGTTAATTCAATGAGACTTAAAGGCATTATGTCCTCATAATGAATATAGTCACCAAGGTTAGGTACTATCCATGGGTCATAATAATCAGGGGTTTCATGAACAAAGATTGATATTATGTTAATCGAAGCGAAAAAAGGAGGAGGAATATTGGGTGGTGGAATAGGAAATGTACCCATCAAGGTCGAATCTTTTAAAAGACCCACGTCGACATTCTCATAACTGGGAGGTGTTTTTGAGATAAAAGGTACATTTCTAGCATGTGAATCAGAATTAAAGAAGGCCAACTGGTCGAAAGTAACAACCTTTCCTTGGTGCGGGAAAAGTAACACAGAGAAAAGGGTAGACACAACTACGTGCATGGAATCAATCCAGCTACGGCCAAGTAGAAGGTTGTAATCAAGAGGTGCATCAAAGACTTCAACCTCAACATTAACCTCCTTACCTTCTAATGTAATAGACAATGGATGAAGAACACCATAAGGTTTAAACCCTGTACCATTGAAGGCCTTAAGAGTATTGTGCACCTTGGTAAGGGTAGGAGAGCCAATATCTTTCCAACAAGTAACAAACATAATGCAATTCGAGTCTCCTTCATCAATAACGGTTCGAAAGATATTCTTATTTTCCACAAAAACTTGGATCTGAAATGCTAATTGAGGAGGAAGCCTTGGAATATGATCTTCCAAGTCAAATATTATCAAATTGGTATCGGTAGGATAAATTCCACCAATAGCATTTAACAACACCTTTCATTGAGTAGTAAAACTTTGAAGTACTTCGAGAGCTGACATCATAGAGGGTGCTTGCGCAAGATCTTCTACAATATTGTAGTTTTGGGCAGCATGTGCGTGAGGATTAAATGAAGAATTTTGAACAACACCCTTGGGAAGAGGACGAAGAATTGTATCTAGGCCCAATCATTCGAGATGAAGAGGACCTTTTGGAGGTGAAGTTGGGGAAGGAGTTTGAACCAACAAAGGTGGTAAATCATAAACTTTCTCTTTCGATGGAGAATAATCTTTGGCTTGAGTTGCGACTGCAAATTCGTTCTTCTTGGAGTCACCAATACACATAAGCACATAAGATGAGGTAGAGGGATAGGGTTGGTCATGAATGACCAATTGGGCCTGCTGCTAAGAAGGAAACAATTGTGACAAGAAAGTGGGTGTAGAAGGTTTCCCGGTCCCTTGGAGGAACTTAGTAACCTCAATGCGTTGTGGACAATCTTTCGTATAATGATCGTCACCAAAAATAAGGCAAGGGTAATGAGGTCTATGTTTATATTTATCATCATCTGACTGTGTTTTGGATTTCTCATATTGTTGATTATTATTTTTATCCTCCTTATTCTTACCCTTCCCTTTCTTTTTATTTTTATTTTTACCAGTAGGTGTAGATTGAACCGAATTAACTTCAAAAGTTTTACCAGAAGGAGTAGGAGTAGGAGTATTTTTTACAATAGAAGTCATAGACTTAGGATTCGTATGACTGGCTTGTGTATATTGAGTCTCAACATGAAAGGTGCCAATCACGCCATAAACAACATGAGAGGATACTGGAGGTGATGGGGTAGGATTCGTAGAAGGACAAGGAGCATCAGGGATTAGGTCATATAATGTGCCTATTTGTGAATAAACGATATCTACATATTGAGCACAACTAATCGCCTTCTCTTTAGTGATGACACCAACCATGGAAACATCACGAGATATAGGACCAATGAGTTATTTAGTAAACCACTAAGCCAATAGTTGATTAGGAAGGGGAACTTTGATTAAGGGTCTTCTCCTCCTCCACTCATGGATGTGATCAGAAATATGAGTGGAAGAGGATTGTTTAAAAGAACTCAAAATTCCGGTTCCTGTCTCATATTCAATTAGAAATTGGTAATGTGTTAAGAAATCCATGGCTAGGGTATTAAATTCATTAAAGAAACCTCATGGTAACTCGATATACCATTTGGCTTCCAAACCTGTGAGAGTTCATTGGAAAAGACGTAATATTATGGAGTCATCCATCAATGAGTTGGACGAACACCAAAGATGGAAAGTCATGATGTGATTATTTGGGTATTCTCTTGATCGACTGTCAAACTTAGGAATGTCAGATGGTAATTTGGCCAGTATGATGGGCCAATAAGGAGAATGTAAAATAGGATCATTCCAAATCCTAGATAAATCTGGTAAATCCAAATTAGCAAGAAAAGGAAATCGTCTGTTCACTTGAGGAAACTGGTAGTTTTGAGGAGGTAGTCATGTAGGTATACCGGTAGAACCATAAGAAATCTATATATAATTAGAAATTCCTGACAGATTCGGTTGTGGAGGATTTTGAGTCAGATAGCCAATAGGGTTTGGTTGATTAGGTATATTCCCTTGGAAAGGAACATTAGACTGAAAATTTTGACCCTAGGTAGGATTCAGGGAGCCTGGATATGGTTGTCTGAAATTAGGGGGTACAAAAGAATTAACTTGAGGATGTTTCCCCCCAGACGGTTGTTGATTCCCTTGGAAAGGAAGATTCCAAGGTTTACATTGTAATGTAGGTATACTTTCTCCATAAACTATGTTATGGCCTTGTTATAACCCTAAATTCCTCCACATATGCATACCTGGCATTTGGCTCTCTTACTTGCAAATTTTTCCAAGCCATCACTGAGTTTCTCTTCTTAAAAACTCATTTTTTGAAGATGTATGTGCCCTGCACCAATACTACCCACGTACATACACTTGCTGCACCACGTACGTATGCATGTTGCACCACTACATCCTATGTGCGTATGCATGTTGCACCACTACAACTCATGTATACTTGCAAAAGTTGCAAAAATTAAAAGGTTGCAAGGAATTCATTGAGATTACGGGTTATTGGGTAGTTTCCCAACTAATCCACCGCCTATAGCCTGTCACCCAACCGAATAACCATCCTTTTGTCATATAAAAGGAGGTTGTGGCGTCTCATTCCATATCTAGACATAAGAACAGTGAAACTCTGCCCATTTGACATCCCCTCCTTTCCCCAAGCATTTGCAGCCTTGTTGTAAGAATTGCCTCAGAATTCCTCATTTTTCCCTTTTTCCTCCATCAGAACCCATTCCATTTTCCAAGAACAAGGTTGAGAGGAGAAATATAAACGGAGGTGCACTTGGAGCTTGGTGAAGAGGATACTGGACCAGGTTCATGGAGAAATAGCCGGCACTGGTTGTAAGTAATCATTGTATTATCAATAAAAGAAGTACTTTTCCTATCCCAAAACATGATGTGTCGAATGTTTTCATTTTATTTATGCTTTTATTCTAACATCTAACCCTTATTTATGCATGAAATGTATGCTTGTAGTTTTATGTTTATCTGTATTTGAATATAGGCTAGCCTTTGGGAGGAGGTTTGCAGTTAGTGAAGCTATCAAGCGTGAGAGGATCAACATAGGACGCATAGTAAAGGTACAATTATCAAATCCTTCTCATTTTACTTTTCTTGCATAAGTCTGGGGTAGGTTTGGGGTAGTTAGAGAAGTAGGATACTTTTAAATGGTTATTGTTCTACCTACATTGTAAACCCTGGTGTAGCCATAGGGGGGTTTTCCCCATTAGCAGGCCTCCAACTTGAGGTTGTCCCATAATTTGAGGTTGACCCCCAAATTGAGGTTGGCCTCCAATAGGAATATGAAAACCATAAGCGACAGAATGACTGGTGCCTCCAACCAGATTGGAGCCACTAGGGCCAGGATGATTAGATCCTCCATAAAAAGGTGGAGGAGGAACGTAAGGCCCCTCAGAGAGAACCTGGGTAGGTGTAGGATCAAAATGACTAGAAACATTATACCTAAGAGGAACAAAAATTCTAGACCCTCGAGATGGATTCTGGGTAGGAACAACAATGGAAGTATTCAAAGTGTTATACCGAAGAGGAAGTGAATGATTTGATCTAAGCGGAAGTGGTGTTCCAATAGGATCTTGAGTGATAACCACATTTCCAGTAGAAACAGTGATAGCTTGTGGGACCATAGTAGAATGAGAAATCTCGAGAGGAAGAATCAAGCGAGAATAAACCAACAATTGGTCTAGAACTATGACAACATTACTGGTTCTACTAGTAAAATGATCTAAAGGTACTGTATAGGTAACAGACGTTTCAAGCATTTGTGATTCCATAGGTTGATTATAAATTGTTCTTAGTGTGTCAAAAATATCGTGTCTTGAAGAATTTCCCCAAACAGAATGGATAGGGACAGAGCTAGGATTAAAAATTCTGGTAGTATGAACCAGGGTTCTAAATGATTCACTTTGAAAAAGTGGATTGTCTACTCTAGACTCTGTGATAGGTCCAGTAGGTACTTCAATATTCTCGACAACAACAAGGTCTCTCGATGAGTTCATCCAAAGAAAATGGGGATCTTTTCTAGCACTCAATAACAGATTTACAGGAAGTCTGAATCCTTCTAATAAATTATGAATTATGAATTCCTCTAAATAATTTGAACTTCTAATCTCAGAGGCTACTTCGTTATTGACCGCTCCCTTAGGAGAGCCCTCTCGAGAGTTAGGGAGCAAAGGGAGGTAACCTTCCAGATCTTCCCGAGGTATCCCTTGCATCCAATGTGAACGAAGAAGGCCGATGTTGGCCGCACCAAATAAAGAGAGAAACAAATCTATGGCCAACTAGAGAAACAAACAACACTCACTAATAAAATCTAGAAATCAAACCAAGCAAACAACCCTTCTTATTTTGAAGTCACTAGTTGGTGATGAAATCCAATATCATAAAATCAAGACAAGAAGGGGCTGGGATAAAGAGGGTGGAAAAGTTACATTGATGACTTGCTTAACAGACTTACACCCTGGTGAAATATCCCATACATAATCATGGTTATACCCTCTAAGGAGCACAAGTGATTTTGGCCAACGTCAATTCCTGGTATTGTGAAGAATTTCCCCTCCACAGTCACCTCATTTAAAGACCCTAAAGATATAGGCTACTAAGGTTACCGATTACGACAATGATGCCTATGGAAACAATCGACAGTTCAATCCACGTGCAAAGGTAGGGTATTAAGCCCGAAATCAACTCAAGAAGCTCCCCATAGGATTTTCTTCTCAAATGACCCCCAATAATATGTGCAATATCTACACCAAGAACGACAAGTTTGATCAGACTAGGGTCCTTCTTAGGTTACCAACAAAAGGTACCGCGTAGTCTAGAGAACTAGAATTTTCATCTCCTCCGAAGAGAAGAAGTCTCACCCGAAGAGCTGCTGAGACAAAAATATAGGGAAGGGTAAGGAAAAGACTTAGGAGGATCCAAAGAACCTTCGGGACTCATCCTGACCTTGTACAGAAAACATGAACAGATCTAAACCTTAAGTATGCAATAATTGAACCTACTTATGTTATGAACAGGCATTTCAACATAGAACCATTCAAGTAGAACTTATAAACCATAAAGGAGTATTGTAATGCATAATTAAAACACACAGAGACACATCATTTTGAAAATTCCAATTCTTCTTCATATTAGCTTCATATTATTTCTTTAGCTACAAACTCAAAAATACTCAGTAGTGTTCTGTACAGACGCTTGACTCTGGACTTAGGTCATAGAGTTCCAATTCTCAGATAGCTATATTGCTTACATTACAGGCTCAAGACTTTTCTTGAATCGACTTTTCACAACCAATAACTAAAACTCAATTTACTAACAACAACAACAACAACCCTTTTACAATTATGTTCAACCCTATATATAGCTAGGTTGTGTCTTCCATCTTGGCTTGCACTCTTCCTTGTTCTGTTGCAACCGTTTTTTGCCTAGTTGGCTTTGCGCTGACTTGGAAAACTTCTTTTTGTTTCTCTTTCTTTCTCTATTGTCTAGCTTCTTCTGAATCTTGCACAACTCGTGCTCAGTAAAAAATTGCACAATTCCTTATCCCAAAAATGAAGGGCCCAATAGGCTCCGACCACAACCCTTGACTCGGCCTAGTGTCAAGTGCTTGGTTGTTTCATATATTCCAGGAGCATCTATTGTTTTCCCTTGTCCTCCTTTTCTTCTTCCTTCGGCTCTTATGTTTGTGATTTCTCTTCCTTTACCTCTTCAAACAAAGGGCCCAACTCTAGGACCAATTCTAAGGCTCTCTCTTTGACTCCTTGAATTTTTTCGACTTTTTCTTGCCACTTCCTGATGTGGAGTGATGCCTCTGCAACGAACTGTTGGGTTGTCTCTTTTCTATCCCCCTTTCGCTTGGACGTGACCAACAAGTTCCACTCAGAATCTGTTGTTGTGTCAACTTCATGCATCTGCATATACACTGCCTGAATGATAGGTCAGAAGTCACGCAACTCTTTATTTGCTACAAACTGTGCCTCAAAAAGGGCATTCAGATCGTTGTCCGCCTGTTGGATTTGGTATAACTTATGTTTTTGCTCCATCGTATCCATTGTGGCCGCAACTTCTTCGTTCAACACCTAGATCTTTGTGTGCACTTCCTCCAAGACTTGGTTTCATCAAGAAATTATTCCCATCCAACTGTTGACTTCCCTGAAAATCTTTGTAAATTTTGTTGTGTGCTTGTGTAGTGCTTCTCGGACATTGTTTCCTTGCAGTACTATCTTCTGCATCTGCTCTTACAGCGTATGGGGATGCTTCTCTGCTTCCTGCTGAGTCTTTCACAATTGTTCTTCTAGATTCTCAACGCGAGTGGATAGTTGTGTCCATGCTCCTTGTAGCAGCTCAATTTGGTGCTTCGTCTCACCTGCATCACTAGCTCCGGGTAGTTCGGGTGCAACCTTTCGAATCTCCAACTAGCCTTCGGCAAGTCTCTCCTACACTCTTTCCAGTTTGCACTGAACCCATATTTTGTTGTGTGCTTCATGTTTCTTGCATGTTTGTGCGACGAGCTCTTCCTTGCAATTTCGTTAGACCTATCGGCTTCCTGGAGCCTTTTCTCTAATTGATCAGTTGATGCTATGATCAGTCCAAATAAGTGTGTTGTTGACCACTGTACTAGGTCAGCTGATGAAGGGGCTATGTCTCTGGGTGCTCGTGTCTACAGTGGAAGTCCACTGGCCATTGAATGCTTTGAGCGGGTCTCGACCTTGTCCTCTGTTGATGGTCCTGGCGCTATCGTCAACCTTAGCTTTGAGGGCAACAGATTTAGAACCTATGTTCTGGCTATGCATAGTTGCATCGTGTCTACACATTGTTGAGGGTTCTGGAGAACCTGCTCCATCTGTTCACACTCGAATGTCGCGGACTACCCGGTTGTTGTTTCTGGTTCCTTCTGAGATTTTGGTATCTCCGGCTCTTTCATTGAGTCTAATTTACACGTTTTCTTTATTGGGCACCCTCGCCCTTGATTGGTGAGGTGATTTTTCAGTTTCTTTGGGCTTGCAGCTCCTCCATAGTTTGGGTGTCTTTTCCTTGCACTGAAGGCTCAATCTGATGCTCCTGGGTATCTAGGTTTGGGTCAGTCAACTTCATGATCTACTCTAGTACTTTAGGGTTTTGACCAGAAGCTTCTGATGTCAACTTAGACAATTCTTGGTTTATTCCTGGGAATTCTTGCTCCACTTTCTCTAGTTGATTGGGTTTCATCGGCTCTAGGTTTCTAGTCTGGGGAGGATTGGTGGTTTCTAGGGTTGGCGACTAGGGTGGTGGTGGTGATGGAGGGTGATTAGTGAAAATTGTGGATGGAAATTTTCCAGGCTCTGGGTCGTCATGAATGTGGATGATAGTGTTGGGTTTGACCGCTGAGCGGGTGCAGGGAGTGACTGATGCAAGGGTTTGGGGGTTCAAAGGTTTTTTTAGTGAGACCCCAGTTATGGGCCTCTTCACCAATGGTTCAGTACCGAACACAACTCTCAGGATATGGTTAACATCCTCACCTGACAACACGGCATCAGCTGGCAGCTAATGGAGGGATGGTCTTTTCTTCCCCTTCAATTGTTGCATCTCTTCTTCTTCCTCAGAGTCTGATTGCACTAGAGCTTCTGGCTTCTGTGACTCTGGACATGAGCTTGGTCCGACTCCTATTTCTTTGTCTGTCTTCTTTAGTAGCTCCGCATGTAGAATATAATGCATCCCCAAATTGTGTGGGCTACATTTGACTCTTGGCCATGACATTACTTCTTTGTGTGGAAATCTTCCCTGCTAACATAGAACGACAACATCTTTGTGTGGAAATCCTCCCTGCTAACATGTCTCAGCTAGACAAATGTATGGTGTCGGTTCATGCTGAATGCAATGTTTCTTGTATTGCAGTTGAGGAGCTCCTGTAGAATATGAAAACTCTGTGTTGTGTCTATCAGGCCGTTTTATCATTTAGAAAATGTTGTGGTGTTGAAGGTTGTATTCTCCGAATCTGACCTTGACTTCCATGGCTCAAACATCTTCACCATGCATCCCTTATCTGGTAACACTGACGGTCTTCCTATGGGTGGCTTCCATTTGAGCATGGAGAATGCCACCAGCAGATATCCATAAGTGAAGGTTCATCCCTTCTCCTATGCTTCCTCAGATACTACTAGTAGTTCCTCCAGCAGGTAACTACACCAGTTGAAGATAGCACCATTGGCGCAAAATTTTGCTACTGATAATGCATCTAGCGTGCATTCACCCTTCTAGTATGATATCATCACCTTGCTAGCTATGATGTAACAATGAGTCTAGATTGTCTCTGGTAGTATGGGTTCAATTACTATTGTGTGCCCCCCCCTCTTTGTGTTGAATTTCTCATATAGGTTGAGCTCTCCTTTCTTTTTTCCATGCTTACCAATACCCTGGAATCCTTTCGACACATCCTCTCCTTGGAGGGACAGTCTTGTAAGTTTATGGATGCCTTCAACATGGATTGGATATCTTTTATCCAACCAGAGACTTTTATCATGCACCCTACTTATCAAATCCATATGGATCCATCTCCCAAAATACATTTGTGTGCATCTGAGGCAACAAAACTAAATCTTTTAGGTCAAGATCGAGAAGATTAACTTGCTCCACCTTCCCTTTGAGATCGCCAACAACCTAAACTCATGGGTTGTAGGGATTGTTTGGTACCACTTCTTTAGACATAGCACTTCAGCTTGCTATGGCTCTCGACATTCCCACTTCTACGGAAAACTAAGGACTAGGATCACTATTACAGATTTCACACTTGTGCAGAGTGGTTCTCTCTACTGAATTTGGAAATAGCTATGTTGTTTGGAAACAATGCGGTCTTGGGTGAGTTCAAAGTGCCTTATACTTGGATTAACGAGCAAGTTTGAGAAAATGTATTGTTCATCATGATTATATGGACACAACTGGGTATGAGTTGTCTGACAGGATGATTTAATAGGGTAAATCCTATTGGTGGATTCAGGCATTTACTTATTTGTGTAAGTGGGATAGGGACGTGGTCGATTTCAAACCTTTCCATTTGACGAGTGGGTGTCTGTTGTGGGGTATTCTACCCTACAGACTAATAAGCTAGGGCTCTAAACTTATACGCAGATCATGACCCTTAAGATTTAACTTTTAACCTTCTACCCAAAATCTCAACCCCTTTTCAAGCAAACATGGGAAGAATCGACTCACCTCTTTAACGATGATTGAAGTAGATCCTCCGTTGATCCTTCTATTTCCTCGCTGTTGCTTCCCCTTCTACAAAGCTTCCTGCAATCAAGGTAAGACTACACATGCAAGCTACTAATCTACTAGAGGGTTAGAAATAACACATAAATCAAATAACATAGATGAGATTCATGAACTTGGGACGGGAAAAGCATCTTTTTCATTAG
>ML805395.1:31890-54650 GCA_009831015.1 Picea engelmannii | reverse complement strand
CGCAGATCATGACCCTTAAGATTTAACTTTTAACCTTCTACCCAAAATCTCAACCCCTTTTCAAGCAAACATGGGAAGAATCGACTCACCTCTTTAACGATGATTGAAGTAGATCCTCCGTTGAGCCTTCTATTTCCTCGTTGTTGCTGCCCCTTCTACAAAGCTTCCTGCAATCAAGGTAAGACTACACATGCAAGCTACTAATCTACTAGAGGGTTAGAAATAACACATAAATCAAATAACATAGATGAGATTCATGAACTTGGGACGGGAAAAGCATCTTTTTCATTAGTCTCAAAATGAATCACTTACAATGAGTTCTGAGACTGGCCACTGTTCCTCGATCCTGATCCTGGGCTCCTCCTCTTCTTTTGTCCTCCAACTGCTGCAACATGAAGTTCTCCTGAAGCTTAAGGCAAAGCTAAAGGGGTGGGGACAATAATGGACTTGGCAATTTGGCAGAGTTTCTTTGCTATCCTTTTTCCTCCTTTGATTAGTACCCCTACCCCTCCTTTTATAGGCTAGAAGGATCTAGGGTTTTTGGCGAACTCTCGGCCATGCATGGTGGAGAGTTTCAGTTAACTGACAGAAAGCCTTGTTTCCCGACGGAAAATTTCCTGATTTCTTGCTTTGTTAGGTACCCGCAGGCTGTAGTGGGTTAGCCCGCGGATACCCGCGTGCAGTATAAGGACAGCAAGCGGTTGCCCGCGCCCAGTGAGAAGTTAGGGCGCGGGTTGCTTGTTTTAAGTGGTTTTTTGAGGAATTTCTCAGCATGTCTTTGGCTAGGAAGAGGCATGAGTTGGCCTGATGCCAGGTAAACCTGTATGGTGCATTTTAGGGTTATAACAGTGTCCCGGCGCAAACTCCGATGACATGTTTGCATAACGCGGATTTATGGCTTAACTAAACTTAGACGGGGTACTGAAATGGAAATAAAGGCTATGAATAGACTGGGTTCATGTGGTACATGGACTGAGATCATATTCACATTCATCCTCCCTCCGACCACAAAGGAGGTTCCCATCATACTAATGACTATCATTAATGGATTCTCGTATGCTTCAGATCCTGCATTGTTGAGTCATTAGTTCTATATGAAACAATACTTAAACAAAAAATGAACTATTTATCATGGCGTCAAACTGCACATATCACCTTTATTACATGAATTTACAAAATTAAAAAAAAAAACTCAAATCTAACTAATGTACAAGCTCCTTCGGACTAGAACAACGGTCCCTTTTCCTCAGTTTTGAGACAGATAGGGCTTCAAGTGAGTTCCATTCACCCATCCTAGTCGTTGCACACCATTGAGTTGCGCGAGTCTGACTGCTCCTGAGGGTCAGATCTCCACAATGATAAATGGTACCAACCAGTGCATGTGCAGCTTGCCAAGATGCTTTTGGTATCGACTATCATAGAGTAGAACCTTGTCTCCTTGCATAAATACCTTGGTCTTAATATGCCTGTTGTGCCAAGATTTTTGTCTTTCTTTTTCCACCGTATGATGGAAGTCTCCTATAAATTTGGTTTCCTCAAGTTCTTATAACTCCATAAGTTTCTGCCCTCCCGAATTTTAGACTACTTACAACTTTTTCTGGAAAAGATAAAACTACAGGAGAAGAGCATATGTCATCCTTTCAAGACTTCATCGATACTTTGGAAATCTTGCATGAAGATATTATCATGAGGCTTTTCTCTAAATATTTGATTGGAGATGTTTCTTTGTGGTTCAAGAATATGGAAGTTGCTTCCACTGGTTCATGGAATGAACTATATGACACCTTTTTAAAGTTTTGGGGTGAGAACAAGTCATTGGATCAGTACATACATGAGTTCACTACTTTCAGAAGGGAAAAAAATGAAGTTCTGTCTATTTTTAATCGAAGGTTTTATAGCTTGTATTACAGCCTGCCCCTGGAAATTAAACCTTCTGAGACTGCTGCCATGGTGTATTACATAATGTCTCAATATTTTGACCTTGTTTTGTATCTTAGGGAAAGAAAATCGACATCTTTATCACAACTATTTATGGATGCTGATGAAGTGGAGGAGAACCTCTAAGCTTGTGGCAGGATTCTAAATCAACATCATGTCAACTCTGAACATGAGGTAGATTTTATTTGTTGTCCCTATGAAGAAAATATAGTGGATGATTTGGTCCTCGAAGTAGGTATCTTTGACAGCCTTGCCTCCGAGGAAGTCATTGTCTCAAACATTGACCAAGAACATCTTGTTGCTGACAAACACTTTGGTAATGAATACTTTGATGTTAGAAAGCATCTTAAAACAAGACAATTTGAATGTCAAGAGTCAAAGGTTTGTTATGGACAACTTATTTTTTATGGAAATACCAGTGATGGTGATAAATATAATTTTTCCATGATTTGTTTGGAGACTCTTAGCACTATTCATGTAGATGATGATTATGATCATGATCCTTATAAATGCTATGGAGGTGTTGAAATGGATTTTAATATAAATCTAATTTTTTATCCATCACCAACCAATGAACAACCCTGTCTTAATAAAAACCAGGTGTATGAGCAGTAGAATATCCCCATGGTATATGCAAAGATGATCAGCAATAAACCAACAAATGGTTTTGGAGTTATGAAATAACTATTCAACACACAAACGCATGTGTTTATCATTCAATCAAGTGTGTCTGTAGAAGACATCACACAAACTGTCAGTAGTTTTGAAATAGTGAAGGTAACCTTTCATAAATTAATTAGGCATTGCTTTCAGTTTCATGAACCTGTCGATGAATACATAGAGTTTCACTTTTCAAATGCTTTGGAGAATGTAGAATTTATCCTTTTATTAGCATGTCCGAGTGAGTATGGTTTCTTGAATGAATTCTGGTCACTGTTGTTACATTTCAAACATCAGTTGTTGATCAGTGACAGAGACGAGGTTTCTTCAATTTTAAAATTGCTTGAATGGATGCTATGGAAGACGACATTTACCTAACCAATTGAAGACCTAGTTAGAGTAGAGTAGGGTAGGAAATAAGCTCGCTGCCCGAACATTTCTTTTCTTCTAGTTTGCAGCAGAAATATCAGTCAACTTGTGTGAATAAAGGCCAGTTTTGAAAGTATACAGAGATCAGTTGCACAGGGAAGATGACTCCATAGCCCAATTGTAAAGGCGACTGGAACTACTAGGTTCTTGGAAACCCCACAGGGAGGTCTCCATCCCAGTTGGAGCCAATGTTAGCACTCAATTTTTTCAATATATTTTGAGAGTGTCTTCAGCATATTTATGTTGAAATTATCAAAATCCCTTTGAGTGTTTTCCAATGTCCAAACCTCAATTTCCCCAATCTGTCTTGACAAGCTCCTATTGATATCTTTGCCTAATATTCCTTTTTCCTTTGTCTTTTTGACCTGCATAACCAAAAAACCAACTTTTAGTAGTTTTTCCTAAATCTTTATTTTGTTAATTTCCCTATGTTTTATTTTAGTTGCCTTTTCAATAAATGAGTTTATTGACTTTGATAGAAGAGGTGGTGTGTTCTTTAAAGTGGCTTAATTCTATTCTAAACCTAAAGTTCTATGCATAAATATTTTTCATTTTCCTAAGTCTAGAGTTTATAAATCCACATGCCCATTTCTTATGCTAGTCACCAGTCATTAAATTAAGCTAAACTATGAGTTAAGATCATGCTCCTAATTCATAATCTATGAGTCAAAGCTATATGTCAAAATACTAAGCCACAAACTAAGTCAAAGCTAGGCCATGAGTCAAGCCTCAAGCTCAAGCCAGGCATCAAGCATACAAGGGTTGAAGAACTAAATATAGCCATGATATATATGATGTTGCTCCCAATTTCTTGCCCATTCCACCATTTTCATGCATGGATGTGAAGAGTGTTGTGCGTTGCCAAATCTCATGGGCGTTGCATTTTCTCCTGGGCACTGCATATTCCATAGTGCGCTACCTAATTTCGCTACCCAATATCTGGTAGAGAACAGGTTTTCACACAGACGCATCATAAGGGGTGCTACGTAATTTCGCTACCTAATATTTCACAGAGGACAAGGTTTGAACACATATACACCAGAATGCACTACCAGCTGGCACCTAAAATCAAGGGAAGTCAAGCTAGCATCTTTATGAGTGGATGATGATGGAGAAGATTGCAGAAACAACAGTTGGCAGCAAGATGACAACTTACAACTTCTACAAGACACTTGGCAATGGACAAAGATGTGCATCAAGGAAGAAAGTGTCATTCAAATCGTGTTGGATTAATTGCCAACATTTTCCCTTTTTTGTAGCAGTTTGTTAATAGCTGTTAGTATAGGTGTTCGATAGATAGTTGTTGATTGGAGAATCCAATGGGAGGAAGGGCCAGCTCGCACCTCTAGCTGTTGCCTTTCCTTTTTATTATAAATCCATGTTCCAATCAAGAAGAGTAGGGGGGAGAGGTCGAGAGGCTCTGTTTTTGTACTTTGACAGAATTAATTTGAAGATAACCTATCTTATCATTTTCTGTGTTAAGAATTCTTTTGCAGAAGAGAGTGATGTTTAGCTATGTTTTTCTCTATCTTGATTCTTAATCTTGATTCTTCTTCAACAACAAGCATGAGATAATTGCTTAGGAGGATCCTTTGAGATCTTCTACCTTGTGTGTTGCTAAATCTCTTCTGAAAAGGATTTTCAGATTATGATTCTTCTTCTACTGTACAAATAGTATGCTTGAAAAGGATTTTCATGTCTCTGTTTTCAGTTCTATGTTTTCCCATAAAAGTCTTCCACCTGAAAGCCTTGAAAGGCTAAACATTGCTTTTGGATGATCTGTTTTGTTGCATATGGAAGATGATTTGTAGGGATAGATTCATATGATTTGTTAAAGTCAGCAGATAGCTTCAACCTTACCTCTCTCATAATTTCAAAATAAACATTTGTTTTGTAATATTTGATGTTACCAAGCTCACCTGATTATAGTCTAGGGTGACTTTTGGGGTGATAACATAAATGGCATCATTGTCGGGGACATATTTGAGCATATTGAAGAGTTCCCTGGGAAGAACGACATAGATCCAGCTCTTGATGGTAGACAAGAGAGGGATACATAAAATTGACTCTAATCATCTACCCGATGACTCCATGAAGATGAACCTATTGGAAGACTCCACAATGGGAACAAGCTTGGATAGAAATGGAATCCAGAGGCAAGTTCAGGTATTAAGTTTTGAATTTCTTTCTGGAACTTGTGCTCTTTATACTTCATTATTTCTTGAATTTCCCTACACACATTAGCAGAATCATAATCTGCTTTGTATACTCTAAGGACCACCATCCAGCTCTTGCATATTCCTTTTTCAAACAAGTATATTTACCCCCTTCCCATGTCATTGTTGTTAAGGATATCCATTCACTTCAAACACCCGAAGAAAATGAGGTTCATAAACATGTTTTTAATCAGTCTAAACCTTACGATTATCTCCCCTCTCCAGATTTCAAAGTTGATTTATTACCTTCTACCATTCCCTCTGTTGTTAATAACCAACCTGTTGAAATTCAGCATGCACCAAATGATTGTTGTCCTTTTGCAAATAATAAAACTAATTTAGTTCAGGCTGCCAACTCCTCTGACCTTTACCAACAACCTTCTAGTGTTCAACAACCCACTGACTTCCAGTTTAAGGTTAGGGGAAAGATGTTTGGACCTATAAAGTTTCCATCCTTTCTTCATCCTTACCCTCCCGTATTTTTAGACTACCTACCCACTTTTTCTAGAAAAGATAACACTACAGGAGAAGAGCATATGGTAGCCTTTCAAGACTTCATCGATAATTTGGAAATCTTGCATGAAGAAATTATCACGAGGCTTTTCTCTAAATATTTGATTGGAGATCCTGCCTTGTGGTTCAATAATATGGAAGTTTCTTCCATTGGTTCATGCAATGAACTATATGACATCGTTTTAAACTATTGGGGTGAGAACAAGTCATTGGATCAGTACATACATGAGTTCACTACTTTCAGAAGGGAAAAAAATGAAGTTTTGTATGTTTTTAATCGAAGGTTTTACAGCTTGTATTATAGCCTGCCCCTGAAAATTAAACCTTCTAAGACTGCTACCATGGTGTATTACATAATGTATCAATATTCTGACCTTGTTTTGTATCTTAGGGAAATAAAATCAACATCTTTATCACAATTATTTATGGATGATGAGGAAGTGGAGGAGAACCTCCGAGCTTGTGGCAGGATTCTAAGTCAACATCATGTCAACTCTGAACATGAGGTAGATTTTATTTATTGTCCCTATGAAGAAAAAATAGTGGATGATTTGGTCCTCGAAGCAGGTATCTTTGACAGCCTTGCCTCTGAGGAAGTCACTATCTCAAACATTGACCAAGAAAAACTTGTTGCTGACAAGCACTTTGGTAATGAATACTTTGTTGTTAGAAAGCATCTTGAAACAAGACATTCTGAATGTCAAGAGTCAAAGGTTTGTTATGGACAACTTATTTTTGATGGAAATACCAGTGATGGTGATAAACATAGTTTTTCCATGATTTGTTCAGAGACTCTTAGCACTATTCCTATAGATGATGATTATGATCATGATCCTTAAAAATGCTATGGAGGTGATGAAAGGGATTTTAATATAAATCTAATTTTTTATCCATCACCAACCAATGAACAACCCTGTATTAATAAAAACCAAGTGTATGAGAAGTAGAATATCCCCATGGTATATGCAGAAATGATTAGTAATCAACCACCAAATGGTTCTGGAGTTACGAAACAACTATTCAACCCACAAATGTCTGTGTTTGTCATTCAATCAAGTGTGCCTGTAGAAGACATCACACAAACTGTCAGCAATTTTGAAATAGTGAAGGTAACCTTTCATAAATTAATCAGGTATTGCTTTCAGTTTCATGACCCTGTCGATGAATACATAGATTTTCACTTTTCAAATGCTTTTGAGCATGTAGACTTTATCTTTTTATCAGCATGCCCGAGTGAGTATGGTTTCTTGAATGAATTTTTGTCACTATTGTTACATTTCAAACATCAGTTGTTGATCAGTGACAGAGACGAGGTTTCTTCAATTTTAAAATTGCTTGAATGGTTTATATGGAAGACAACATTTACCTAATCAATTGTAGAGCTAGTTAGAGTAGAGTAGGGTAGGAAATAAGCTCGTTGCCTGAGCATTTCTTTTCTTCTAGTTTGCAGCAGAAATATCAGTCAGCTTGTGTGAATAAAGGCTAGATTTGAAGGTATACAGAGATCAGCTGCATAGGGCATATGACTCCATAGCCCAATGGTAAAGGCGATTGGAACTAATAGGTTCTTGGAAACCCCACAGCGAGGTATCCATCCCAGTTGAAGCCAATGTTAGCACTTAATTTTTTCAATATATTTTGAGAGTGTCTTCAACATATTTATGTTGAAATTATCAAAATCCCTTTGAGTGTTTTCCAATGTCCAAACCTCAATTTCCCCAATCTGTCTTGACAATTTCCAATTGATATCTTTGCCTAATATTCCTTTGGCCTTTGTCTTTTTGACCTGCATAACCAAAAATCCAACTTTTAGTAGTTTTTCCTAAATCTTTATTTTGTTGATTTCCCTATGTTTTATTTTTGTTGCCTTTTCAATAAATGTGTTTATTGACTTTGATAGAAGAAGTGGTGTGTGATTTAAAGTTGCTTAACTCTATTCTAAACCTAAAGTTCTATGCATAAATATTTTTCATTATCATAAGTCTAGAGTTTATAAAGCCACATGCCCATTTCTTATGCTAGTCACCAATCATTAAATTAAGCTAAACTATGAGTTAAGATCACGTTCCTAATTCACAATCTATGAGTCAAAGCTATATGTCAAAATACTAAGCCACGAACTAAGTCAAATCTAGGCCACGAGTCAAGCCTCAAGCTCAAGCCACGCATCAAGCATATAGGGGTTGAAGAACTAAATATAGCCATGATATATATGATGTTTCTCCCAATTTCTTGCTCATTCCACCATTTTCATGCATGGATGTGCAGAGTGCAGTGCGCTGCCAAATCTCCTGGGTGCTGCGTTTTCTCCTGTGCACTGTAAATTTCCTGGGTGTTGTGTATTCCACAATGTGATACCTAATTTTGTTACCCAATATTTGGCAGAGAACAGGTTTTCACACAGACACATCATAAGGGGCGCTACGTAATTTCACTACCTAATATTTCACAGAGGACAAGGTTTGCATGCATATACACCAGAATGGAATTGCCAGCTAGCACCTAAAATCAAGGGAAGTCGAGCTAGCATCTTTATGAGTGGCTGATGATGGAGAAGATTGCAGAAACAATAGCTAAGGACAAGATGACAACATACAACTTCTACAAGACACTTGGCAATGGACAGAGATGTGCATCAAGGAAGAAAGTGTCATTCAAATTGTGTTGGATTAATTGCCAACATTTTTCCTTTTTTGTAGCAGTTTGTTAATAGTTGTTAGCATAGGTGTTCGATAGATAGTTGTTGATTAGAGAATCCAATGGGAATAAGGGCTAGCTCGCACCTCTATCCGTTGCCTTTCTTTTTTATTATAAATCCACATTGCAATCAAGAAGAGTAGGGGGGAGAGGCCAAGAGGCTCTATTTTTGTAATTTGACAGAATTAATTTGAAGATAACCTATCTTATCATTTTCTGTGTTAAGAATTCATTTGCAGAAGAGAGTGATGTTTAGCTATGTTTTTCTCTATTTCGACTCTTAATCTTTATTCTTCTTCAACAACAAGCATGAGAGGGTTGCTTAGGAGGATCCTCTGAGATCTTCTACCTTGTGTGTTGTTAAATATCTTCTGAAAAGGATTTTAAGATTATGATTCTTCTTCTACTGTATAAATAGTATGTTTGAAAAGGATTTTCATGTCTCTGTTTGCAGTTCTATGTTTTCCCATAAAAGCCTTCCACCTGAAAGCCTTGAAAGGCTAAACATTGCTTTTAGATGATCTATTTTGCTGCATATGGAAGATGAATTGTAGTGATAGATTCATATGATTTGTTAAAGTCAAGAATATATCTTCAGCCTTACCTCTCTCATAATTTCAAAATCAACTTTCCTTTTGTAATATTTGATGTTACCAAGCTCACCTAATTACAGTCTAGGGTGAATTTTGGAGTGATAACATGGTGATGATGTACCTAGCCTTTGAATGCTTGGCTATGGTCTTGATTGGTCCAATGAAGTCAACTGCCCATTTCTCGAATGCTTGTAGAGATCTAAATGGTTGTAGTGGTATTTTGTCTCATCGAGACGACTTACCCACTTGTTGACAAACATCACATGATCTAGCATATACTTTTGCATCTTTTAAGAGTGTTTCCCACCAAATTCCTTCCTGGAGAACTTTCTGTGCAGTGGCCTTTCCTCCTACGTGGCCTCCTACAACTCCATTGTGGAATTCCCAGAGTATGTCATGTCTTTCATGATCCAGGACACATCGTCTGAGGATACTGTCTAGTCCTATTTTATATAATTGTCTAGAGATTAGTTGGTAATCTGCGTCTCTAACAACCATGTGGCATTTATGGGTTGCGGAATATGTCTCTGGGTATGGCCCCAACCCTAAACAAGTCTGCATCTAGGATATGATCATCTACTGCTCCTCCACTTTCCCCTGACTCTAATCTGGATAGATGATCAAGTCCTACATTTCATCTTCTCGGCTTAATGATAAATTCAAAGGAGAATTACTGAAATAACAACAACCATCTACAAATTCTTCCTTCCAACAAAGGTTTGTTAACTAGATATTTCAATGTAGAATGATCAATAAAGAATTTGAAATGAGAACCTAACAAATAATGTCTAAATTTCTGCAAACCATAAACCATATCTAAGCCCTCCCTTTATGTCATTGTGTAGTTCCGTTCTGCTTGCGACAACTTTTGACTTGCAAAATAGATAGGATGATCCATAGCTCTGTCTCTAGGTTGCGATAAGATAGCTCCCAAGGAAATTCTTGAAGCATCTACATGGACATGAAATCCATTCTCCTAGTTTGGGAATATCAGAATTAGTTCTATGTTGAGCTTCTCCTTAAGTGTTTGAATGCTTTATCACATTCTGGGGTCCACTTGAACGTTTCAGCCTTCTTCAATAGGTTTTCTAGAGGTGCAGTAATGTTGGCATATCTTCGGATGAATCTGCGATAGTAACCTGTGTGTCCTAGTGTGGAGTGAAACTATTTATCACTCATAGGTGGAGGCATATTCACAATGGCCGCAACTTTGGTCAGGTCTACCAATACTCCTTGTCGGTAGACTATGTGGCCCAACAAGTTCCCATGTGGTACACAGAAGATGCACTTTCTGAGATTTAATGAGATCTGCAATTCTCTGCATTTGTCAAACATTATCCGCAACAACACTACATGTTCCTTGAGCAGGCTATATATTTTCCATTCAACCATATAGACTTCTATAATTTTGTGAATAAACTCTCTAAAAGATGTTATTACAATCCTGGAGAAAACTGTAGGGTCATTCTTTAAGCCGAATGGCATCACATTGTATGTGAAAGATCCACATTTTGTTATGAATGTGGTATTCCTTTTGTCCTCCTCGGCAATCCTAACTTGGTAGTATTTTGAGAATCCATATGCGACTGAGTATACTTCTTTCCCCGCAACCTTTTCTAGCACCTCGTCTATGAAGGGTGTTGGGAAAAGTTCATGCACAAAAGAAAAGTTAAGGCTTCTGTAGTCTACACAGACTCTAATATCCTCTGTACATTTCTTGCTTTGAATAACTATCAGGCTAACCCACTCTGCTTCGTCTACTGCAAAAATGAGTCCTGCTTCCAACATCTTATCTATCTCCTTCTTGACCTTCTCTTTTACTCTAGGGTTGAGACGGTATGGTCTATGTCTCACATGCTTGGATCCAGGTTTTAGTTTGATTTTCATTTCTCCCATAGCTCATTTGATCCCCTTTAACTTTGAGAACATATTTTGGAACAGATCCTCATATTCCTACAACAAACTTTGTATTTCTTGACTGGTTTTCTCATCCCAGTAGTCTGCCACCATAGCTATATTGGGTTTCTCTATGGTCTCTATATTGAGTTTGCGTAGTTTTAATGGGTGATTGTAGGAACTATCAGTCTGGTTGGGTATGGTGTTTTTTATTTATCTGTTCCCCTCTGTCTCTTTGATGGGCAGGTTTCTCAATTCCTCTAAGTCATCTAAGCTTTCTAAGTCTCTGCTAATCTGATAACATTCTATATATTTCTCAGTTGGGGCCAGGTGAATATTAGTCTGAAGTTCTTGGCTATGTTTGGCACATACCACTAAGTTTGGTTTCTAATTACCATTATCTGTAAAGAGAAGTTATTTAATATTTTGCAAGACTACTTCAAACTCAGGGTACTTACTTTTAAATGAGAAGTCCTTGCAAAATTGAGTTGCTAGTGCTTGTGAGTCATTGGTATGTCTTCTGGTTTTCTCTTGTGTGAACCAAGATTTCGGAATTGGACCTAGAGAGCGGGGAAATACCTGAACCCATAAGTGAGGGGGTATTCCTGCAACTTTCCACTATGTCACACACTGTTCAATATGCATTCTAGGATCTGATTCTCCGCTGAACAGTTGTGCAACTTGGAGATCTGCCTGCAGCTCTGATTCCAACTTCTCTTTATTTTGGAACCTATACTTGATAGCTTGATTCACTTCATCCCAGGTTCTGAGTAAGGATTTATGATTTTCCCACCATCTGGAAGGGGTGTTCTAAAAAGCTACATCTAGTACCGAGATTCTTTGATATTCTCCTACTTTTTCCTCCATGTTGATCATAAAATTGTCTAGTTCTAAGGTGCCATCATATACTAGGTGTTCTCTAACTTCGGTCTTGACCCATCTGGTTACTCTGATATTGCGCATCTTCTTGAAAATATTTCATACAAACCTTGTTGCCAACTTTCAAAATCCAATTCTGAATCTTCATCTGCTGATTGTATTCTTCTCCAACTTATTGATCCATCAATAGTAGGATTTATGTAGTCATCTCTTGTTACTGCTGTTATGGTGTACAACTGGTCTAAGTCTTCTCCCTCCATGTTATTTTCTATTGGCTCCGTATACCTGGGTCCTACATATGGATCCAAAGGTTGAACTACCTTTATTCCCTCATCCTCAAAGGTCATGGTGTCTTTATTTAAGTTGATTACTTCATAGTTGTCATAGGACCAATCAATGCCAAGTAGTGCAGGGTAAGGGTCCTTATCTCCCATGATCTCGATGACTTCAAAGTCACCACTGTCTTTACTCCTGCAACATATATTACCACGTTCCCCAGTCTTCCAATGGGGAAGATACAATATTGATTTGTCATTCTTAACTAAATTGGGGAATATGTCAGCCTAGGTTTTCCTAAGGCTTCCTAGGTATTCTTAGGCAGAATGTTCACATATGATCCTAGATCCAACATGACGTCCTTAATATCCAATTCATCTAAATAGGATACTAGTCTAAATTCTTTTCCCATTTGTACTTTTCTCTGTTGCATTCTCTGAGTACTCTTCTCAGGAAGATTAGCCCTTATTCCTGCTTCTAAGGGTTATTCATTCCCCAAAACTAGGTATAGTGCATTGCACAACTTTTCTGTTAGTTGATCATTCCCCAGAATGTCATAGAATAATTGAAACCAAAGGTCAACTACATTTTGAGCTTTCTTAGGTTGTCTCGATATGACTACAGGGTTTCTAGGTGCATGGGGTGAAGCAGGGACTTATGCCATCTTAGGATAAATAATAGGATGTGGTGGTTTCTCTTGCATCTCTAGGCTAGGAATATTCTGAAATATTTCTATGGCATATTTAAAGAACAACTTTTGTTTTAGAGGGTCATACCTGCCTTCTTTGGGTGCTTCTTTATGTATCTAGGGTAGAGTATCAACATCAAATCATGTCTTTTCTCCTCCTCGAGTAACAATATTAAGGTTGGGAAATTGTCCCTTAATAACTCTCTTGATTTCTAAACTGATGAGGTTAGTTCCTCGTTGTCGTACTCTATCTTCCCATTTTTCAATTAACTCTGGGCAGTCTTCAGTTGCATTCCCGTTGGTTCTGCAGTGAGAGCACCATGTCCACCTCGGATGAGGGCAGTCTCTAGCCAGGTGACCTTTCTCATCACAGTTATAACATATTCTTGTCCCTCTTCCCCCGGTTCTTCCTCCTATGAAGTCTCCTCTGGCTCCACCTCCTCGACCTCTTCCTAGTTCCTGGGGGTTTTCATTGACCCTGAATGTTGTTCAGTCTAACCTGTCTGCAAGTGCATCCAATGACCTACATTGATTGGTAGTATGTGTGGTAGATGCGCAGAATTCACAGTGCACTGTGTTTGGTACCGTCAAGTATTTTTTCATAATGGGGCACTATCTTGGCCCATTCCCATGGATTCTCCATATTTCACAATACTTAGCTTTTGGTGTTGCTTGGCCTCTTAGGAAAGCATGATATAGGGTGGGGTTATGGAATGGTAAGTTCGTCGAAACTTGCGCAACTCCTCCCATGGGTCCTGTTGGGGGTATCTTCTGATTCTAAGGAGGCCCCATTCCCATTATTCATAGACAGTCATTCACCATATGTCCTTCTGTATAACATTTGATGCACCAAACTTGTTGTCGTCCTAGTCTGGGTGTCATCAGCTCTTGAATATTTTCTGTAAGCATCGATATCTTCCCTTGTAGTTTCTCTAGATTTGCATTTGTTGGGGGTCTGGTCACTCTCAGGCTCCCAGGGTATCCCACCATGGCTTATGTTGTTCCTAAGATTATACTTAAGGCTCAAAGAGTAAAGTCAAGGCATCAAGAATTTAAGGAATGTTTTAAAAGGTGATTTTTCTTTCGTTAATTATATGAGAATTAACCCTTAAATGAAATTAATAACTGAATAGGAAAGAGTCTGTGTTTGTTCGTCTGAGTTGAGTAATAAAATCAAGTGATGCAAGAGAAAATTACAAAACTATTAAACAAAATGAGGCATCAATGACAGATGAATCTTACCTTGTTTACAGTAGAAGAAAATATAGATTGCACCCTTGAAAGGATATAAGATACAGTGATCCAAGTAGCTTGCAGGTCTTGTATTTACTTACTGTGAATACAAAGGAAAAACTTCTTTCTTATCAAATAACTAATAAAATGTGATTACAGTAGATGTTATACTAAATTTTAAACACACACTTACCAAGGAGTAACATAAAGAAAACTAGAGATATGGAATACAAAAGAGGCACATAACTCAAACTGCACAACATTTGGAATCCCTGTATACACTTGTATTAATACTCACAAAAGGAAGAGTTTTCTTAGTTACAATACAACAAGAAGCAGATTGTGTTAAGTCTTTGAAATATGTATTTATACAAAACATTTTCTCAACCCTAAGCGGTTGTAATTCTCCTTATTTCTAAAACAGAAAATATTACAATATGTGAAATTTGAAACACTTCACTTGCATATCCCATGTCTCTTCGCCAAACTAGTAGAGACGTTTCTCCTTCTTGTTCTCTAGCTCAGAAACAATTGGTCTCTAATCATGATCAGAGTACATGATCTGGCCACATCATCTCATTGTTCCCAGACATGTTGGCTTTCCCCTGCTCGACACATTGCACATATTTGCCTACAAATTGCACCACCAATATGGAAGGCTTAGTTGTGTCGTTTGCCTCAAAATTATACAACTTATTTTCTAAGTGAGTCAACCTATCTTCCATTTTCCTGTCTTCTGAATATGTAGACTGTAGTTGCAGACTAGGACTGACTATCCATTTATGAATCTGGGTAATATCAATTTGTTTCAACTGTAAGATTTTAGCCCAAGCCTCTTCCATGTTTGTCCTGAAATTAAGTAGATTTTTTTCTATGTCAACTTGCCCCAAGACCTCATAGATATTATCTTTTTTTAGGACTAATGCCTCTTTGTTGAGTGAATGAAATGAGTCTTCACAATATTTCTTCACTTCCTTAGTTAATATTTTACAATCTAGAGATCATGGCTACTCTTCTCTTGATGATGACACAAATGCCTCTTGGAAAGTAGCCCAAGCAGCGATGACCTCTCTCTCCTTTAAGAAAATGTTATTTAAGGATTTGTTTACCACCTGAAAATGATTTTGGACAGCTTCCACCTTATCAAAAAGGCTTGGTTGTGCTGACTCTAGTTTTTCCCGCACCTCCAGTGCCTGAGCTTGGAAAAATAACATATCTACAACCGTGTTTTCAGTTAGGTTTATTTTGGCCTGCATTTTTTTTACCAACTCTCCTTGCTGACTGGCCCATTCTCTACTTGCCTGTGCATTCTTTTTCATTTCTTCAAGACTAAATTTGAGCTGTTAAATTTCCTGTCTATCACAGGCTCTAATTTGCTCAAAAATATTATCCATATCAGTCCTGACATTTTGTTCCACAGTCTTGACCTAATTTTTCAATTGGCTCACCAACATATCCTTCTTCTTCAATTGTTCTTTTAGGTTCCCAACTGAATACTAGTTTGATTTTGCAAAAGCTCCCAGCAATCCTCCACCTCTGAAGTGAAGTCTGCCTCTTCTAAGGCCTGTCTATCGAATAGCACCCTGTGTCTCTTGACAAGTGCACCCTCCTTTTGGTGTGTTTCTCGTTTTACCATAGCCCTCCTTTTCTTGCTGAAGAAGAAGTCAGAACGAGGCATCTCTTCAACTGAAATAGGTGTAAGATATTCTATGAATACTACTTCGGCGCTTGGGTTCCCTCTACTGAACTGTAAGGGTGTGATAGATTGGATAGGGCTACCTATCTCGATGGATGGCTATTTCCCGACTGTGTTGGTAGACGATTTGCCTGGTGTGGAAAGTGGCTTTTCTTATCCCTTTTTTATCAAGTCCTCAATTTGAGATTTAGCTTGATCACTTGGTGGATTTGTCAATGTGGTGTCTCCTTTCTGAGTCAAAACCTCAGTCTCCTCCAAATTTTCTTGAGCACCCTTTCCATTCGAGCTCCTTGTTTCTAATCTCTGGACCTCAATTTTCTATGTAGCTGGAGGTTTTGGGGCTTCTCCCTGCAAGACTTTAGGAAGGCCATTTCTTCGGTGCCTTTGGAAATTATATAATTCGACCAAATTATCTAGAACCAGAGCTTGGACTTGGCTCAAAATTTCCCGATAGGATCTTGGTCCTTGGAATATATCATCCTAGGGAGAATTTTCATGCTCGTATCTTTTCAAATTGTAAAGGGCCATGTGATTTCCTATGATCTTTTGAGGATCGTGTTTCTTGAATTCTATATTGACAAGTTTGATTTCCTCCAGGGTTGCAGCCTCTACTTTCGAATGGTCGAAATATAACAGTGAAAACATGCCAATTTGCAAGGGAAAAGTGGGCCATACCTTTTTCTGCACTGCCTTCAGTTCCTTGTTGATTCCCCCAAGCACAGTCTGGTGCTCTACTTCATGGCACACCAATCAATATGGTAGAAACTTTGGAAAGGCATGTGGAGGAACCGAACAACCAAAAACCATGATATAAGAAAAATCCTCTTTAATATACCAATCTTCTATCTTCCCCAGGTTGGTCACTATTTTGTTAGATATCCTGGGAGGTGGGCACCCATATATAGCAACATGCATTGACACCACCACATAATTTCATATTTCATATAAGAAATCTTTCGCTTTATCTTCCCGTAGCTTCGAATGATAAAGATGTATTGGTTTGACACTGGTAGGAGTCCACCTCCAGCCCATCAAAGGAAAAGCTATCATAAAACAAATGACATCCATAAGGTATGTCGACATGTAAAATGGGGTAGGTCATCCTTTGGCTTTCAACGTCTGATATTCGATGATTTCCTTGGCCAAACTGTCTGATAATATCTTGGCCCAATTGAATGAAAAAAATTGTGCAACTTCGTGCATGATCGGTACCCATGATAACAGGAAGTGGGCAGAGTTTTCCCTCCCAAAATGTCTATAGAGCATCATGGCCACATACATCATATGAGAGTCTAATGATGCAGTGGTGTATATTCCATGGGTGTCTTCTCTGAATTTCGCAGGGCGTGCCCACCAATATTTGATCAAGTTAGGGTAATTCTTTACACCTTTTGGGCATTCTTCTTTATCGAACTCTTTTAAGAAAGCGACATTATAACTGTGTTTGAATGTTGGGGACAATTTGTACATCACCTGTATATGCTTTGGGTGGAAATATCCAACAACAACTTTTTGTGAATTGTAGATGGTCCTGGTCGCGACGTCAACATTCGCCAGGGCCCAGCCTATCATGTCGTTATACGACATGAGCCGCAGTCGTGTGGATATCTTATGCAGCTCAGATTGAGCTATGTATTTGAGCTTCATTACCTGATTTTTGATCTGCTCATTATCTAACTCTTTTGGACAGTTGCCTAGTTCATATGGTAGGATATCACATACTTGCGTCTAGTTTTTTATGGTCTCCATAGCTCTCGGCGATGTGTCCGAGAGGAAATTTGTGTTTTGGATTGAGCTCTCACTAGTCCCTTTAACCATTTTTCACGGAGCCATGATAGTAGTAAACTCAGCACTATGTTACCTGTCACAGAAAATGCACAAAATGACAGTAGTAAGCTTGCTCTATGAAAAATGCGAATGGAATTCAGAATGAAATATCTTCTTCACCTTAAGTGCATCAATTTGTGTATACCTTCACTAAAAATGTGTTTGCTTCCTTAATGAAAAGATTTGGATGATGATCCAGAATCTTATTTGAAATCATTTTCCCTAGATCGACTATTAATGCCATTAATGGCTAGTGGTTTGTGATTGGGAAAAGCATAGATGAAAATTTGAATTTATCTGAATGATGACTCAATGAAAAGCTTAACATGAGATAAATGATGTTTAAACTGTTAATTAATCATGTTTAACCTTAACTCTTTTCATACCTTCAGAACTCAGGGTATCCGATAACAGCTTGATATATGATTCCTGATGTTTGAAACTACGAAGTGATTAATTACTCGTTAATTGTCTTTAATCTTTAATTAAATCTGTTTAATGCTTAAGACATTTCGGGAGTTTGGGTTTCGTTAATTTAGAATGCGATGGATGGTTAATACCCGAACTCCAAGTGTGTGAAGCTATTAATTACCCTTAATTGAGATTAGTTTAATTAACCAAGGTTTAATATTTCAGGACTTCGCGTTTCGTAGATTTACAAGTTAGATCTTTTGTCATTTTCCCGAAAGGCTGCTTCCCACAGTGACGTGTTAAATATTAGGGAGGTATAAATTTATATGGTGACTAGGATCAAACACTTTTCGTGTATCGAGACTTAGAAGGTGAGGCATGTTAAAATGCATGAAGTATCAAACTCCGAAACTCGAAACTCCAAAGTAGTCTTTAGTGATTTGACTCTTTAAAGAGTAGGTGGATCCATAACTTCTAAGAGATTAGGATCGTTTGATTTTATGTAAGACTTCATCAATAGTGAGAATCAAGCACAGGTTGTTTTTATTTAAACGAGAATGAAATCTATTTAAAGTTTAAAGTTTATAAATATATATGTGTTCCAACAACTTTAATATTCATCGATTGTTCCATGTCGTCTGCTAAAGTGGCTATCCGCTTTTGTGTTAGCAGAATCCAAATTAGAGGAAACAACCCCTGAATGTACCACTCCCTTTGATGTTCTTCATGTATTGGATGTGCCAACCTCCCTATAGTATATTTGAACTTTTGGTTGTATTCCCAGGAGGATTCACCTTCTCTTTGTTGGATCTCACACAACTCAGACGGAGCCTGTTGTTCTGACTGACGTAGTTTGAACTCTGCTGTGAACCTTGTCCATACCTAGCGAAGAGTGAATTCTTGACCTTGCATTCCTAGGACTCCTGGTTTGATGATCTTCATGTACCACTTGAGAGTGAAACCTCTCAAGGTAGTCTGGAACTCAACCAAATTATTCACATCTGGAGTCCCTCTAGATCTCCAAATTGCTTCGCACAAGAACCAATGTTGCTCAACATCTTCATCTCCCTTACCCCAAAATTTCGGGTATCGGGCAATCGAACCTCCTGCATGGCCCGCCATTGTTGATCTTGTTGTTCTTATCAATATAAATCATAACGGTCCTACTTGCGATCTACCAGGGGATCTCAATATCCTCCCTGTACTCGCACTTCCTGGTTTTGATTGGCTGACTAATTGCACTGGAAAAGAACTAGTATTAGAAGGTAATATCGAAATTACCTATTGTATAGATGATAGTTGGGGTATGGGCGATTCAGGGCTGGTGCCACCAGCTTCGGGGATATTTTATTTGATCTGGGGGGTCTCATTTGCTTCCACTGGGGAGATCTCTTCGACCGGATTCTTGATCTCTCCTGTTATCGGGGCTGAATCTTCTCTTTCTTCTTCAAGATTCATGTCGGCTTCTTCCTCTCCTACGTATACACCTTCTCCTTCTTGTCCAAAATCCTGGGGACTTATTTCTCTCTGCACTTCTCTCTCATTTAATCTTTTACTAGCCAGTCTTTCCTGTCTTCTCATCCTCTGCAACTCTTCCATCAATCTTTCCTCTACCTCTTATGATTTGACTTCTTTCCTCAACTTGTCGGACTATATTGCTTCTTTCTTGATCTTGTCACACCACCACTTCTCAACTATGGAAGATCTCTTCAAGGCTCGCTCGTATCTTGAGTCTGGTTCTTGTTATTTCCCCCCCATTTGTCAAATAACCCTTCCCCTCTCTCATGCCATGACTCTACCCCAACCTCACCCTACCCCAAGCAAGGGTGTTTACAGTGCCATATCAATTGGGGACATCATCAACATCCCCTCTTCCATCAAGAAAAACTTAATCCATATGGGGATTTCTCTCAATAGTCTTCCCCTTGCGCCTTTCTTGAAAACTGCCTCTGCTCGCGAAAATGATAGGTGGTTCTCATCTGCAAATTTGATAATATATCCTTCTAGTGTGGTATTGACCCATAAATCAACTTCCCACGTGACTGGACAATACAGCGTTTGAAGTGTTGCTAGATTTTCGGTGCCCCAAGAACAGATCCTCTTGACTTGTTCTTGGAACTTTGGAGCTTCTTGGAGCCTCTTTATCCAGTGGAAAAATTATTTTGGAAACTTAACCCAGAAAATCTCATACTGGTCGCTCGATCTTTATAAGTAAAAGATTGCTTCACGAGTGTCTTCCACCAATTTTCCTCTCAATTCTGCTTCTTTCCATATGAAAGCGTCACAGTTTCTTTCCCACCATTGGTCAATACTAAATCTATGGATCCACAGAAGCATTCTCCCTACAGGTTACCTTTTTACGCATGTCCCAACAATGAAACCATTTTGTTGGTGCAAGTTTGATCAGACCAGGGTCCTTCTTAGGTTACCAACAAAAGGTACCGTGTAGTCTAGAGTGTTGGCATTTTCATCTCTTCCGAAGAGAAGAAGTCTCACCTGAAGCACTGCTGAGACAGAAAGATAGGGAAGGGTAAGGAAAATACTTAGGAGGATCCACAGAACCTTCGGGACTCATCCTGACCTTGCGCAGGAGACATGAACAGATTTGAATCTTAAGTATGCAATAATTGAACCTACTTATGTTATGAACAAGCATTTCATAATAGAACCATTCAAGTAGAACTTATAGACCATAAAGGAGTACTGTAATGCATAAGTAAAACCCACAGAGACACATCATTTTGAAAATTCTGGTTCTTCTTCATATTAGCTTCAATTTCTTTCTTTAGCTACAAACTCAGAAATACTCAGTAGTGTTTTGTACATACGCTTGACTCTGGACTCAGGTCGTAGAGTTCCAATTCTTAGACAACTAGATTTCTTACATTATAGACTCGGGACTTTTCTTGACTTGAATTTTCATAACCAATAACTAAAATTCAATTTACTAACAACAACAACAACAAAAACAACCCTTTTACAATTATCTTCAGCCCTATATATAGCTAGGTTGTGTCTTCCATTTCGTCTTGCATGCTTCCTTGTTCAGTTGCAACCGTTTGTTGCCTAGATGGATTTGCGCTGAATTTCACAACTTCTTTCTATTGCTCTTTCTTGCTCTATTGTCCATCTTCTTTCGAAGCTTTCACAACTCGTGCTCAGTCAAAACTTGCGCAATTCCTTATCCCAAAAATGAAGGGCAATTCCTTATCCCATTCGTGGGCTCCCGGAATGATGAGTGGAAGTTTGGCAAAAACCCCATATATAGTTGTAGGGACCACATTGCCACCCCATTTGTACCTGCGACTACGGTGATTCCAGAGTAGATTCAGAGGAGTTTGAGCAATTTGGAGAGCACGAGGCATCCATTTCCCGGCGTGCGAGTTTTCGGTTAGTGGTCTGAACATCCTGCATAGTTATAGGTTTCAAATTTTGGGGCAGGGTAGGTACGGGGGGTCGTACGGGAGGTTTAGGGGGTTTTTGGGTAGAGGGTGGGACCACATGCGCGGGCGACTCAGTGAAAGGCGCGCATGAGTGCGCGCCTTTTCACTGAATATGCACGCATGTGTGCGCGCCTCTAGGGCGAACGGGCGCGCTTGAGACCGCGCCTGTGGGTATGACAGGCGCGCGCTAGAGCGCGCCTGTGTTGCGAACAAGTGCGCTTATGAGCGCGCCTGTATTGTGAACAGGCGCGCGCTCATGCGCGTCTGTATAGCGAACAGGCGCGCATGTATGCGCGCCTATGGGTGGTAAAACTGTGCCTTGGAGGCGAGGTTTCTGGGTGTAAAACTTAGCTTTTCTTTGATGTTTTGGATGAGTGCCCACGCTAATAAAGGTTTCTGGGTTGTGTGCAGGCAGCGAGCAGTGAGTATGGATGTGCGGTGGCGTGAGCGGGATTGGGAGCCACTGCGGGAGGAGGTGGCCGAGGCGAGGCCGGCGGTGCGAGCATCTTTAGCAGCCAGTGGGTTGTTAAAGTTTTTTGAGTGTCCGCTGATACAGGCCCAGGAGTACTTACTCCAATTTCTTATTGAGATGTGGAGCCCTCGGCAGCACTGCTTCCTCGTGCGGGGAGAGCGGGTCGCTTTCACTGCTGAGGAGGATATCTATTTTCTGACCGGGCTCCCCTTTCGGGGAACACTGCTGCCGACATCGCCTGTGCTGTCGAGGGAGACTGATCTGGTGGAGGTCGCCGGGCGATTTTGCTCGGGCGCACACTACATGACTGGGTCTGCCGTGCGCATCAATGCGCTAGATGTTCTACTGCATCGTTGCGTAGCGGCGATGATAGTGCGGGTTTATGGGTCTACAGCGCCCCACCGTATTAGTGGTGGGGAATTGACGCTGATGGAGAGGGTGGTGGTGGGTCGTGAGCGGTTCGCCTGGGGTTTGTCTCTCCATGCGCGGATGGTCGCGCAGCTGGACCGGTGTCGGTCAGCAGGCAGGGGGGATTTTGCATTTGGCTCCATCCTGGTGGCCTTTTTCCTAGAGAGGGTGTCGGCGTTGCGGTCGAGGGTGGCGCTGGAGGTACCATCTGTACAACACCCGCGGTTGAGGCGGTGGTCGGAGATTTTGGTTCGCCACGGTGGTGGCGAAGGGGGTCACTATTTCTCAGAGGAGGCGGCCCAAATATGGCGGCAGACGCCGCAGTTTATACTCCGGTTCCCGTATGCGGGGGTGGACTTCCGGAGGGACCCCGATATGGTACTGCCTCCTGGGGAGGCGTTCGATCACAGAGGTATGTGATGTGTTTGTGTTTTGTGATTTATATTATGTTGTTGATATTCTAGTGCATATGTTTTGATGTATAG
>ML805395.1:4316-21701 GCA_009831015.1 Picea engelmannii | reverse complement strand
AATATCACCAATGTATTAGCTGGTCTGATAGATGAAATCCAAAGATACACAAAGGAGAAAGAGGACTTGGGTCCCTTCCCTCTCCAATGGAAGGCTCTTGAGGCCCTCAACTGGTTGCTCTCCTTACAAAGAAAAAGATGAAAGTGTGAGTGAAAGAACTCCAAGCTTATCCACTCTAGTGAGAGATGGAAAGCCTACGAAATGGTGTTGATAATGTTTATTGCCAAAGAATGAGTCTCTAGCAATCTCAACAGCATAACAATACAAAGAATTCCTTGAGAAAATGGTGGTCATTCATGGCTTTTCATAGCCAAGCATTGGGTTATTATGCAACCTCTTTTGAATGTGAAAAGGGGCTCTTTAGGGCATAATTAGGTCTTTGACCAGCCTCCCCACGCAGATTGAGCTCAGATTTGATGTCAAATCGACTTGGGAGCCGATCCATTAGTGGTTGGGAGGCCGACCAGCTTCATAAATGCGCCGTTTGGCAGGCGCGCGGGTTTTGCACCCCACAGCCGCACATATGCGCTCCAGATACGAAGATGTTGCGCGCGTGCGCGCGCGCGCCCAGTGGGTGCATAGCGCTTTTTAATTTTTTTGGCCATTTTGCATAGTTTTGACCCTTTTGTTGTGCTGTGGAGTTAATCCTTGTGCCATGAACGACTCTTTTTCTGTGTTGACGATGCGGAGTTCTTGTTGCCCTGTGCGGACGAAATTTCAGTGATAACAGAAGGGATTCCCAGGACAAAATGTAGCAAATGGATTTGAACTCTCCCTATCACAAGATAATATTGTGTTTTTTTATTCTTTGGAGAGTGTTCCTCACAACCTATTCCAAAGAGCTATCCTAGCTAATGTTGGTGAAGATAATTTCTAGAAAATAAAAGTTGCTAATAAATTTTAAAATTACGTTGTGTTTTAAAGGTTATTGTTTACTCAAAAGGGAGATGGAAATGAAACCGATGGCATATGTGACCTTGACCCAATAAAATGAAAGAAGAGATGAATGTGAAATCTTTCAATTCAATGAACTATAATTACAGTAGGGAGAAGGTATCTCTTTTTGAAGTACAAAATCTACGAATCACAATTCCTCTATTTCGAATGGCCAAAATTCCAAAAAATCATAAGCTACAAAATTTTCCAATCTTCTCCTTTAACAAATATTTTGAATGCAATAATCTTCTTATGAAAGATCACTAAAAACAAGAATGACTTTAGTTATTTCTTTCTCAAATCAGATTAGATATGTAATGAAGAAAAGAAAGAGTAATCCAATAAAATTAACACATTCTCAACACAATTCTCAAATCAAACTCATAACGTAGACAAAAATGAAAATGATAGGAAATCCTTTTGTAAAATGAAAAAAAAAATGTCTCTCAATCAATAAACAATCTGGAGAGTAAAAACAATCCAAAACTTTAAACAAATCAAAGACCCTTTGTCAAACAAGTACTCAGATCAAGATCCAGAGATTATACCCTTGTGACAAGAATCAAAAGAAAAACTTGCAAAATTTACAAAGAAAAACTTTCAATTACTGAAAATTAATCAAATGCAAGACTCAAACTTATAAATAAATCAATCACTGGTATCAGAAGTTCATCCCAGGAAATTGAGTAAAAATTGGGTGGAAAAAAGAAAAATTGTCTCTTTCCAACAATTCCTACAAGAATCGTTGCAGGCTGCAGTGGAGCACAGTGCGACGATCTAGAGTCATCGCAGGCTGTCAATAGAGAACAGTGCAATGTCGTCACACTGGTTTGCACCAATAGAATGCGACGTCAGAGGATCATCATAGTCTGCCTATATAGTACAGTGCGACGATCTCTGTAACTAAGGAAAAAATGGAAGAAAGACAAAAAATCTAACTGAACTTTCAGACCCAGGGAGTCCAGATGGATCACCCACAAACTCAGAGAATGAATTTAACCAAAATAAGGTGGGCTAAAAGAAAATAAGAGGAAAAAAACCAAAAGAAATTTGTATCCCTAGTATGGTCACCAATTTTTTTATCAGATTAATTGGTAAGTGCGGACACAAACAGATCTCCCTATATCCCACTGGAAACTAGAACAAAATAGAATATAATGCACACTTTGCCTTAAACTTAATTATCATATAACCTAGTTTAATGAGTTACAAGAGACATACCTTTTAAATGATGCTTCTCCTCACTAGTGTCATATTTGTAGCTTCTTCCTTGAGTTTGTAGAATAGTAAGCTTGTCTAAGAATCATGAAGAAACAAAGGAGGAAAATAAAGACATATATATTCTAATGAAGTCTATGTGTATGATCAAGGAATTATACAATAGAAGACAAGATGCTTATATGGGGAAGAAATGCATTACTTTATTAAGTGAATAGAAAGTGGAGAATACAACCCATGCCTTGATGTTGCAAGGTTCCCTTTCGATGGCTCTTTGCGCCAATGCCTTGAATGAAGAATATCCACAATATGACTTGAAGAACTAAAGGAAACCTCTCAAGCATAATATGAAGTAGAACTCTCCATACAAATCTTTTCCTATTCAACCTTAGCCTTTTCCATGAGAGATCCCTCTTTATATAGTGTGAAAGAGAGATGGATGAGGATATTAGGATGATCCCACCAAATCAGAGAAGCGAGTATGATCCAAACCGATTGGAGGCCACCTCATCTTCTAGAAGATCCCCTTCTAGAACATTCATGAATTTTGACTTTTCCTATTATTGAAACATCGTCGCACCCTATGCACAAGAAGCATGTGATGAATTCATAAACCAAGTATAGTACATACTGTGACGATCAAGCATCATCTCACCCCATGCATATAGCAGGGTGCGACGACCTTCCTGCATATGGTTTTTGGCAGAGGAAATCAAATCACTTTTCCCATGGAGAAAGTCTCTTTTCATATTTTTAGGGAACATGAACACATGTTGTCGGGTGATCATTGAGCTAACCAAAATAATATGTAACACCATTTATGGTGCATAAAACACAGTCATGGAACCTATATCCCACTCAGAATCTAAATACCCTCTATAAATTTCTTGTGTGTTGGTTTGAGGACTTGTTTAAGGATATTAATCTTGAGAATATTCAAAATGATATTGTGATACCTAAATGAGGGTCTTATAGTCCATTCACTTCACCAACAAGGATCCTATGCAAAAATCAGTTTTTTTCTCTATAAAGCCTTATTAGTCTTAGGCACTATACTTGGTGTAATATTCAAACAAAAAAAACAACTGACAATGTAGTGATAATTAAGACTCCCAACTCAAATTTCTTTTTCATTAATCACCAAAAAGGAATAAAATGATTGTATAGGCTTCCCTATGCATGTGCATATCTAAATTAGTTCTTAACAATGGACAACTCACTATGTGTCGTGTCAATCAAAAATACTATTTTTGCAAAACCCTCTTAGGAATTCAAATCCAATTGTCAATTCCTCAATTCATGCTAGTATTTAAATAAAAGAAACATCCAAATAATCACAAATCCAAGCTATATGGTTGATATGAGTGATGAAGTGTCAGGATATAATTGTGCAAGAAATGGCTTCCAATCATTTACTTGAAGTATTGTAATGCTGGAAGCAATGATCAATTCAATGGTCTAGATTTTTGTGCATTTATTTTTCCAACTATCCATTACATTTGGATTGAACCAAACACTACATGCTAAGCTCTAGACAAAGCCCCATGTTATGTATAAAACTCCCTATTAATCCCATTATTGAATTATTACATTTCTAGTGTTATATTTGTATGTAGGATAGAACCCTTCATTGCACCCTTTCATTATAAGTGCACCCCTTCTCTCTCTCTCCACACACACACACACACACACACCAAGGTGAAATAATCTTAGGATCATCATATCTCATCTTGTACATTCAATATATTGTAAAAGGACGTTTCTCCCTTGAATTGGACTATTACTCTTTGATTCTTTTATCATTATCAAGGTGTTGGTTCATTAACAATTGATATCAGAGCATTGATCCTAGGCAGGGATAATTTTAAGGATGAAAAATTATCTTAGAATGTAGAAACCTTGGCGAATCTTACAGGTCCTTGATATGAAAACTATAAAATGTTTGGCGATATTTATGTAACAATATTCAAAATTTTAAGGATTTTATATATATTCTATAAAATTTGGGCTGTTTTTAAGGTAAAATAATTTTATTCTATAGAATTTGGGCGAATCACTTTTAAAAAAAATGGAAATTGGTGAATCTTTTTTTTTTTTAAAGCATGGAAAATTATCCTAAGGGTGATATATAGCCCTTAATATTTTCCCTCATCCTAGGGTTTTTATTCTTCAAGAAAGTAATCTTGTAATTTCCTCTATAAATAGTTTTCTGAGATGACACATATAGTGAAACTCACAGGTTGCTTAGAATACATATGAAGGTATATTTGGTTAAACTTATAGGTTCTGGGTCGTTATAATTCCACTAATATATCATGTAGAATATAAGGTTTTTGACTCATCCTAAATTCATTTTTAAATGAGTCATCTTGGGATTTTAGCTATAAATTCTTTTATAGGAGGTTTTAGATAGTATAATTTTGTGGAGACTTAGGAGACATATCCTGGTACAGGTGGTCCAAATTTTATATTTTGGTTCAACAAAACTTAAGAGATATATTCCATGGATGATAAGGCTTGTGACAAATCTTGAAATCTATTTTAAAAGAGTCAACTTGGAATTTTCACTGTAAATTATTTTATGTGAAGTTTCAAACTCTGAAATTTTCAAATTCCTCAGGAGACATAGTGAATTACACGTGGAATATTTTTTATAATTTTAATCATTATAATTTATGAGATATATTTCGTGGAACTTGGGGTTGTTTACTAATCCTGAAATTAGTCTTAAAGAAAAAAAAAATTGGTTTTTTGCTACAACGTTTTATCAGGAAAGGGTCAGATTGTGAAGTTTTCACGAGTTTAATATGTCATATCAAAGTACTATAGGCCAAAATTTCAAACTCAGAAGGGTTCAATGTTAATATATATATCAACACAAAGGTCATCAATCCAAACTTAATCAAAATTAAGGTTTTGAAAGGAAGGTAACTTACAATTGGCATAAATATTTATTTGAAGATGTGCTTTTGGTGATTCAAAATTTATGATAAAGAGAAAACAAAGGAGTATTATTATTTTTACCCTAGATATCTCTAGAAAAGAATTCAACACCAATTAAACCTCCAGAAATGTCATCTATAACTCATGAATAAAATGACGAGATACATAACAAGCTATCCAAATTGGAGGATCAACTTAATGATTAGAGTGATAGGTCAATAACAAATGATTAGTTGGTAAACACATAAAGAAAATATCAAGAGATAGAAAATAATATGGAACAAATGGAAAATAATATGGATGAAAATATGGAAGAAGTACAAAAATCCATGAATGAAAATAAGGAAGAAGTACAAAAATCCATGAACGAAATGAAAAAACCCATAGAATCCATGTTTTTATAGAGGAACCCTAAAAAGGATATGGATATCCAAGGAAAACATGGAAATAAGGAGAACAACGGTGTTGAGACTCAATTACATATGAAAAGTATTTTATCACATTTGGAGAGAACAAATACTGAATTTTAAAATCATTCATTACTTCAAGATCCACATCATCAAGGTTTCAATGTGGCACCAAGGAACTACTTCATTCCAAAGATCGATATGAGGAATTTTCATGGTAAAGGTCCTATAACATGGAGATTCTAGATGGATCAATTTTTTGATTTACACCAGATGCCAATATTACAAAAGGTACCTATTGCATCCTTGTATTTAGAAAATGATCAATTTGTGCAGTATCAATTGATTTGTGAAAGAAAAAAGAATTATATTATCTCTTGGTCCATTTTTACGGATAAATTGATATCACATTATGGGGATATTAAGAGAAATAAATTCTTTAGTAAATTGATAAATCTTCTACAAAAAGGTCAAATTATAGAGCACATTTAACAATTCCAAAAGCTCAGTCTCAGGGTAAAGAACATTCCCGAGGATAATTTGTTATATATTTTTATGGGCACTTTAAAGGAGAACATTCAACATCAGGTGCATCTCTTCAAACCTAAATCCCTAGAGAAAAATTTCAATATGGAAAGGAAAGTAGAGAAAAAAAATATGGATACTATAAGGATGGATGCTAATAACTATAGAGAGCACCATGTTCCCTGTCCTCAACTGAAAAGGTTTACACCTCAATAAATGGATGAAAGAAGAGAAAAGGGTATATGTTTTAATTGTGACAACGAGTACAATAAAGGGCTTAAATTCAATGAGAAGAAATTATTTCACATTGGCTATTTAGAGGAAGAATATCAAGAATTGGAACCATCATAAGAGATAGATCTAGAAGATACTACTCCAACCATATATTCTCATGCATTGTCCGACATCAATACTCAACAAACCCTCAAGACACAATGATACATCAAAATGGAAAAAGGGAACATTATTAATTGATTTTGGTAGTAGTCATAATTTCATCGATTACAAATTAGAAAAAATATCAATTCCTTTGTATATCCTGCACTAGAGTTTCAATTAATGATTGTAGATGGAGGTACCATAAAATTTTATGGCAAGTGTCATTGTATTAAGCTCAAAATAGGGGAGTATATTTTAGACAGTCCCATGATTTCCATCCAAATGGGTGGTGTTGATGTTGTATTAGGGGTCCAATGGTTGCAATCATTAGGAACAATGGCCCTTAATTTTCAAGATCCTTTCATGAGATTTTCCACAAATGGAAATGAAATTGATCTTAGAGGTGTCCAAGGGAAACCCTCTAAAGTGATAAGCTCTAATAGCATGAAGAAACAAAACAGGTAAATGATAAGGTAAATATGTGTCATCATAAGTGCACTTTAAAGATTAAAATGGTAAATAGGTTTCATCATGAAGAAACAAAACAAGTAAATGATAAGGTAATTGGTAAAAAATGAGATATTGTATATTATACCAAACATGCCAAAATAGGGACCCTGCAACACCAAAAGAACTTTTAGATTGTTTGAGAAAAAAATTGTGCTTAGACAATAGATGGAGAACTTGATCCACATGGCTGAGATGGGATTTCCAAGTTTTACTATAGATGAGGATATCATAAAGGGAAACTAAGAAAAAATGACAGAGGAAAGGACAAAAAACATGATTCATGATACTTTGTGATGGAGACCCCATCCTCTCACAGGGTCCGTCCAGACTCTCGATCTAGGATCAATCTAGTTGGGAGCAAAAATTAGTTCACGGGCTCCCTCCAAGCCAAAAATATCAATACACGGGTCCTTAAAAACCTTTTCCTGAATACAAATGTTCATTTTATAGAGTCCCTGAGCACTTACAAAGCCTCCCTAGAGACTGAGGACCAAAAATGTGGGCCAAACTTAAATCCCTGAAAGTTTTGGGACTTCGGGACCTTTCTATCCTCTTATCTCGCAACACAGATTCTTTGAATTGCCGAAAACTAAAAGGCTAGATCAACGATTCACAATGAACACCGAGATCGATGAATTAGATTAATTCTTTGGGCTTCGACGATTTCTTCACAACTCCCTTTTCCACAACTCTCCCAGATCATCAAAAAAGCAATTTCGTCGAATCTCATATCGACGGTCCACAATGCTCTGACAGATGGATGGTCCAGATCAATTCCCTTCGGGCTTAGATGATTTCCTTTGGTCACCAAACAACACGAGTTGTTGGCCCTCGACCAATTTTTGGGAGATCCTTTGTCAAGTTTGGCCTATTTTAGGACTTCGATGACCTGTCAAAGGAGGAGCGCAAGATGAAGCGGAGATCATGGGATCTTGGCCCCTTGTTGGGTCCCTTTTTGGGTTTTCGGGATTATGTAATGGGCATGGGATGTCGGCCCATGGTTTTACCCATGTTTAGGCCTATTTTGTATGTATAAATAGAAGGCTAGGCAATGTAAGAGTGTGTGTGTGCAAGTTGGCTAAGTGCTAAGAGCGGTATCTATGTGATAAGAGGTCAGTCATGCTAAGTGCTAAGTGAAAGTGTGGATTGTAAGTGTGTTGTGTGAGACTTGCATAACTGAGTGAAAGTTGTATGTAGTGCTTTGTACGCAAACTATGGGAAGTCTTAGTGCTGTGACCTAGCTCGGGGAAGGAGGATCTGGCGAGGTGTGTGCAGATCTCCTGTCCTAGGTGAAGTAGGGTTTTGAGGCTCTGTGCTTGTAACCAATTGATTGAAGACAATAAAGAAGAAGATTTGGTGGGCGTAGCCCCAGGGTGGGGGTGAACCACATAAACATTGTGTTGTTCCACTTTGTGCTTGTCTTTATTTGTTTATAATTGCTCTTGCTAAGTTCTTTGATAGAGATAGGTAAATTTGTTGATGCTTTGTGCTAATAATTTGTAATAATGTTAGATATGACCTATATGAAGGTACTTAGTGCTTGATATGCTAGATATAACCTACATGTTTATGATAAATTTCCTAAATACATTAGATCTGAGTGAATGATGCAATGCTCTGTTCTATCCATGCAGTAGTTATTGGTTGAATATTGATGAACTGTTGATGCTAAAGTTCTCTGTTAAGTACTATAATCACAGATCTTTGTCCAAGCTAAGGTTGCAGACACTTGAGTCCTGCAACCACCCCTGCCTCTACCTCAGATGATACTTCATCTGCTTCACAGGTGTTTCCAAAAGGGCCAGTAGTTAGGGTTTTGTTGGTGCGTTGTTGTAGCGTTGAACCCTGGGTCTGCCACTGTGCCAACAAATGGTTCTGTTAGAAGTGAAGGTAGAGGATCAAGTCATGAAGCAAGTAGTGCAACTTGAATAAGTGATCCAGCAATTGCAGCAACACATCACAGACCTAGAACTACACACTATGCTCGAGACCCCACAGGAAGTAACGAACCAAAGAGAAGCATCTTCCAGGAGCACAATTGAAAAGCTAAAGGCCCTTACCTTAGAATGCAAGAAATTCACTGATCACAGTGCCCAGACATATGAGAAACTTACCAAGAACCCAAAGTTGAAGGTATTGGAGTCACAACTCCAGGAAGTGAAGCAACACACAGAATTACTACAGGCACAGTTGAAAGCGCTGACAGCTGTGGAGAGAATGAAGAGATCTCAAGAGTAGTGAACCGCCTAGCAGCAGATCCACATCATCCAAAGAAGAGTTATGGAAGTAACTCAGAGACTCCGACTTGTACAAGGAAAGTCTTACCAATTGTTCTTAAAGGTCAAGAGCCAGGGCACAGAACTGGATAAGGTTAGAACCATAGCAGAACAGTGCTTAGAAGGACCTGTGAATGATGCAATCATTCAAGAGTTTGTTGAACAAGAGCTTGTAGCACAGTAGAAAGTTGAAGTCGTTCGAGCCAAGATCGAAGCAGTTTGAGCCAAGATCGAAGCATTCGAAGTAGAACTTCCTACATTAGAGTGACTCGGGATGAGTTACAGGTGAGTGTTGGGGTCTTGTTGGCCCTTGACCAAGTTTTGGGAGATCCTTGGTCAATTTTGACCTATTTTGGGACTCCGACAGCCAGTTGAAGGAGGAGCACAAGACGAAGTAAAGATCGCGGGATCTCAGCCCCTTTTTGGGTCCCTTTTTGGGTTTTTGGGATTATGTAATGGGAATGGGATGCCGGCCCATGGGTTTACCCATGTTTAGGCCTATTTTGTATGTATAAATAGAAGTCTAGGAAATGTAAGAGTGTGTGTGTGTGTGCAAGTTGGGCAAGTGATAAGAGCGGTATCTATGTGATAAAAGGCCAGTCATGCTAAGTGCTAAGTGCAAGTGTGGATTGTAAGTGTGTTGTGTGAGACTTGCAGATATGAGTGCAAGTCATATGTAGTTCTTTGTGCGTAGACTATGGGAAGGCTTAGTGTTGTGACCTAGCTCAGGGAAGGAGGATCTGGCGAGGTGCACGTAAATCTCTTGTCCTATGCGAAGTAGGGTTTTGAGGCTCTTTTCTTGTAACCGATTGATTGAAGACAATAAAGAAGAAGAGTTGGTGGATGTAGCCCCATGGTGCGGGTGAACCACATAAACATTGTGTTGTTCCACTTTGTGCTTGTCTTGATGTGTTTATAACTGCTCTTGCTAAGTGCTTGGATAGAGATAGGTAAATCTGTTGATGCTTTGTGCTAATAATGTGTAAGAATGTTATATCTGACCTATATGAAGGTTCTTAGTGCTTGATCTACTAGATATAACCTGCTTGTTTATGATAAAGTGCTTAAATACATCAGATCTGATTGAATGATGCGATGCTTTGTTCTATCCACGCAGTAGTTACTGGTTGAATATTGATGAACTGTTGATGCTAAAGTGCTCTGTTAAGTACTATAATCACATATTTTTGTTCAAACTAAGGTTGTAGACACTTGAGTCTTACAACCACCCCTGCCTCTACCTCGGGTGAGACTTCATCTGCTTCGCAGGTGTTGCCGAAAAGGCCAGTAGTTAGGGTTTTGTTGGTGCGTTGTTGTAGTGTTGAACCCTGGGTCTACCCCTATGCCAACATGACTCCTTGTATCTTCCGACGCCAAAACATTGAACGCTTATCCTTCCTCCACGTGTCCCATTCTAGATCGACAACTAGGATGAATTTGGGACTTCGGGAGTCCTCCCTGTCTACACGATGATTCAATTTTTCCAAAGTTCCAATCCCTCAAACTGCAGGATATTATGCCACATTTCCTCCCCAATTGGACGGCTGGGCTTGACTCTGGCCTTCGGGCCCTCTAGATTCCAAATAACACTGCGCTATATTTTTCCCCAGAGTGTCAGACCTCTGGATCTGCTGCCACATGTCCTCCTGTGATCAATGGTCTAGATCTACTCTGGACTTCAGGAATCAATAGAGATAGACCTCCTCTCCCTTACCCTTTGGATCTCTTAATCGGTTGATGCGTGTCCTTTCCGATGGACGGACCAGATGAACTTCAGGTCTTCAGTACTTTGAGGGTTCCTTCACTCCTAACTTCTTTCGAAGTGATAATACACCAGAGTACATGATCTACTGACACGTTTCCTCGGATTCTGGATGACCATGATTTACTCTGACCTTTGGGACTTCGGGGGTCCCAACTTCTCCACACATTGAATCTTTCGAATGCGCAAAGTTTGAAGGACTTCATCGATTAAACCTCATGTAACTCCTCCTGATCCAATGATTGTCCACTCTCTTGCAACCTCCCGAATGGATCTCAGTCATAGATCTTCTTTCTTTGATAACTCCTCCTTTAAACTTTATCCATGACTTCTCTGAACGCATGAAGTATTAAAGACTTACAGGGTTAAACCCCGCATTGATTATCCTAATATAAGGGTGACAAAAGATCATGGATCCTCCTAAACACATCTCCAACATTCAAATTTTAAAATAATGAATCCTCTCCTCCTTGGAAATTATGACCACTATCCTTCCTAAGCTTGATTGCAAGAGATAAAAAAATATATGGCACCCTCATGTGCACTCCTCTGGCACTTTAAAACTTTTGACTTAGAAATTTTCTAAATCCCTCTTAAGGAATTCTTATGCTCACTATCTCTTCTGATCTTTGTTCCTTGAGGCATTTCATACCAGTGGCACACTCATTGTAGCCTTTGAACTTCTGAAAAATTATTGGAATTATATATTTTGAAGAAAATCTATCTTACGCACTCATTTTGTTCATCCCCTCTAAAACTTATTCAACACTTAAACAAAGTGTTTTCCCGATGCACTCCTTACATGGGTCTTCTCAAATCTTTTCTCTCCTCTAATAAATTATGCACTCTCTGCACTTCAACTAAACAATTGTGTGCTCCTTGCATTTCCACTATAAATTCACTTTATCTCTTCTGAGCTTCTGAGTCTATCTCGACTTGGCCTACGCACTCCTTGCACTAGGAATCTCATAAGAGAAATAAATGAAACTTACAGAAACATCAAATGTCTCCACACTTAACCATGAAAAACATATTCGTGCATAAAATATACATAAACAGATAAAACACAGAGAACATAAAGAAACATCACATGTATTCAAATAATTTAGATGAACACAACACCATACATTTGGAATCAAACCTCTATGCTTGTATTCATTTAGTAAAATATATACATGGACTCATACAACTCTCTGCAACTCTTCATAATCTTCAACAACTCTCTCAGCATCAATAATAATACTCAACAACAACTACAATAACATTCAACAACCTCATTTGGGCATACAATACATATATTTATACAACAAGGGGATTCTCGAGCCTTCCCTCCAAAATACCATAGAGCTATCCTAGCATAGTTAATACATTCATCTACTAAAGACTATTACATTAAGATATGAGTCGATACTCAGTATCTGTACAACCTTATCTGCTAATTAAAACGATTACAATCCTTGGTGTCTTTATGTGATGCCTCCCGCCTCAAAACATTTAAAAGCTTTAAATACAATCCTTTCAAAACAAAAGAAAAAGTTATCTTCTTGGAATTCAAAAACAATTTGAAATATTTGCACTGGGTGTTGAGTTGTCCTCGACCTGGCCTCTTTAATGTTGATGGTGATGCTCCTGCATCATACTCCTCTAGCCAAAAATTCAGGGACTCCTATCCATGAGCTCCTCCATTGTTTTTCCATGCTTTTGAATATCAGATTCATTGACCCAACTAACATCCTCTGTTGGGTGACCCTTCCACTTCACAAAATACTCAAAATAACTCTTCCTCCTAGTCTTCTTACCAATCCTTTGATCTATGATCTTCTCCATTTGTGGCCTTTATGTTTTTGGCATCTTCTTATCCCACTGAATCTCCTTTTGATAATATGATCCTCCTCTATCATCTATCATGTAAGGGTACATGTCTACAATATTGAATATGGGTGACATTACCACATCCTCTGGTAGCTCAATCTCATATTCATTTGCATCAAAATTTATGAGGATCTTACATGGCCCTATTTTATTCATATTCAATTTATTATATGTTCCCCTTGGGAACCTCTCTTTCCTCAGGTGTGCTAAAACTTGATATCCAACTTTGAAATAAACCTCTCTCCTTTTCTGATCAACTTGGATTTTATACTTCTGAATTCTTTTCTACATCTGTCTCTTTATCTTATCATGAAGCTTCTGCATCTCTGCAGGAAAGTCTTCTTCTACTGCACTTATGAACTCATCATGTTTCAAAATTCTTAATTATGAAATTCCTCTAAAATGCATTCCATACACTATTTGAAATGGACTTTTTCTAGTTCTTATGTTTGGAGAATGATTATAAGCAAACTTTTCCTGGGGAAGAATCTAACCCCATTGGTTATGATGTTCAGTGACTAAACTTCTCAGCAAATTCCTTAAGTTTCGATTTACCAACTCAGTGTGTTCATCTGTCTGAGGGTGATATGTTGAACTGAAGGACAAATTTGTCCCCATCCTTTTCCATAGGGTTCTCCAAAAATGTCCTACAAACTTGGTATTTCTATCTGAAACTATACTTCTAGGCAAGCCATGCAATCTCACAACCTCCTTGAAAAATAAATTTTATGTGTGAGTAGCATCACTAGTTTTCTGGCATGGTATGAAATGTGTCATATTTGAAAATCTATCAACCAAAAAAAATATGGGATCACTCCCCCTCTGGGTTCTTGGTAATCCCAACACAAAATCCTTGCTTATGGCATCCCATGGCCTTTCTGGAATAGGCAGTGACTGATATAGACCAGTGTTTTTTTGTTTCCCTTTTGCATACTGATAGACTCTACATCTATCCACAAATTTATTCACATTAGATATCATACCTAGACAATGTTATGAATAACTCAGTTGTGCATAAGTCTTATCATGGTCCAAATTTCCAGCCAATCCTCTACTGTGTTTTTCTTTCAACAGGTTGTCTCTCATTAAGAATTTTGGAATACAGATTTGGCTTCCTTTGAACAATAGTCCATCTTGAATTAGATACTCTATCCACTGACTTCTATCCCTTAGCAAAGGGTTCTCACATGATTCATAATCCTCTTTAAAACCTATATCTTCACGATACAGTTCCTTAAGGTGTTAAAACACTAAGGTCTCCACTTGAAATTCCTACATAATCAGACATCTCATGCTCAAAGCATCAACAACTTTGTTAGCTCTACCACTAATATACTTAATAACAAAAGTAAAATTTTGCATGAATTCTACCCATTTAACATGTATTTGGTTCAACTTCTCCTGTCTTATTATGAATTGTAAAGCCTGATTATCACTGTACAAGACAAACTCCTTTGGAATGAGATAATGCCTTCAATTTTTCAGAGCTTGTGTTACAACATAAAAATCCTTATCATATGTTGAATATTTTCTTTTAGTGTCATTCAACTTTTCACTGTAATCAGAAACAGGCTTATTGTCTTGTGTCAAGACTGCACCAATAACTACTCCACTTGCATCACACCTCACTTGAAATATCTTCTTGAAATATGGCAGAACCAGAATAAGTTGTTCTATTATCTTCTCCTTCAATAATATGAATCTTTTTTTAGCTTTTGTTGTCCAATTAAAAAACTTTTTCTTTTTCTTTATAGTTTCCATTATAGGTGCACAAATGCCACTAAAATTCCTGATGAATTTCCTATAGAAACTTGCTAATCCATGGAAGCTTCTCACCTCAAATATTCTTCTCGGAGAAGGCCATTCTTTGATTTCCCTCACCTTCTATGGATCCATCTTCAATTCATTTGAAGAGATCACAAAACCAAAATATATGAGTTATGTCTTCATGAAAGAACATTTCTTCAAAATTATCAACAACTTCTCCTACTATAACCCGCTCATCACTAATTTCAAGTTCCTTAAGTTCTCTTCTTCAGTTTTACTAAAATCTAAGATATCATCCAAATACACAATTACAAACTTACCTATGAATTCTTTGAGTACTTCATTCATCAATATCATGAATGTTCTTGCTGCATTTGTTAATTCAAATGGCATAACAAGCCATTCATACAACCCTTCATTTGTCTTGAATGTTGTCTTCCATTCATATCCTTCTCTCATTCTTATCTGATGATAGCCACTCTTCAAGTCTATCTTGGAAAAATAATTTGCTCCACTCAAGAAATCCATCAAAGCATCCATTACGGGTAAAGGGAATCTATACCTGATGGTAATCTTGTTGATGGCTCTAGAATCTGTGCACATTCTCTAACCTCCATATTTCTTTGGACTCAACACAGTTGGTACTGCGCATGGACTCAAACTTTCTTTGATCAAACCCTTATCTAACAACTCTTGGACTTGATTCTTGACCTCTTCATTTTCTTGACGTGTAAACCTATATGCTTCTTTGTTTGGAAAACTTGATCCTAGAATAAGGTCAATGTGATAACTAATACTCATGATGGGTGGCAAAGAATGAGGTCACTCAAACACCATGATATCGAAAAAATTATCCAACAGTTCTTGAATCTCTATAGGCGGATCATCCACATAAGTACTTGTAAGGATGACTCTAGCCGATTTTCTCACCACAACAAACTGCATCTCCTATTCCTTCTTGACTTCATTCAATAGTTCCTTCCTACTCATGAGGAGTATGCTTGGGATAGCTTCTTCCTTCAATTTCTTATCCTCCATTGACAACAACATATGTGTACATCCATTCCTCTCAAGGGTGTAAGTATTTTTCCTCCCATCATGTATGAAATTTCTGTCGAATTGCCATGGTCTCCCCAACAAAACATAACAAACTTCCATGGGTATTACATCACACATAATCTCATCTTTATAACCTCCTATATTGAATTCAACATTGCACTGTCGACTTACCATGGCTTGGTGTCTTTTCTGCAACCACGATACCTTGTACAGGTTCATATGTCCAGTTGTCTCTAGCGCCATCTTTTCCAGCATTTCTGTGGATGCCAAATTATCAATGCTCCCACTGTCTATGATCACCTTCCATACTGTGTCCTTGGTCTTGCAAGAAGTCCTGAATAGACTATTTATCTGAATTGGTTCTTTTTCTTATTTTTTTGGATTTAAGAGAAATTTCCTTATCATAAGGGATTTCCCATCTTCTGCTTCTTTTGCCTCAACATTTCTTATTTGAGCTTTGGAAATGTTAGCTTCTCCACCTCCTTCTTTCTTCTTTCTCTCGGGACATTCCCAAGAGATATGCCATGTCTTTCCACAAGCATAATATCTCACTTCTCCTCCTCTGTCTCTTCCTCTTCCTCGAGAAAAAGAGTTTCTTCCACCATGTTTTCCACCTCTTGAACTTCCTCCTCTTTCTATATGACTGTGATACTTTCCAACTTCAAGTTTGGGTTTCTGGAACTTCTCTCGAACAGTTCCCTTGCTTATGCTTAGACTTTTTCCTCTGTTTCTCTAGCTTTGTTTCTTGGCCAAGTCCTCCTCTACTTTCAGTGTTGAATGATAAGCATCTATAACAACCCTAATTAACTATGTAATTATCATGAATGATAAATATTAATTTAATTAAGTATTGAAATAACTTTATGGAGAATTAATTATAATATTATTAAAATTGGTAGATGAAGTAATTAATGGGAGGGATAAGGTGGTTGAGGAATTAATGGGGGATAAGGCTGTTGGATAGATGGATTCGAGGGAGGATGATAAGGGAGAGGGGAGAACTTGGGGAATGGATCTTTGGTTTTGCAAGGGAAAATTGGAGAATAAGGAGGAGGAAGAAAGGACTGAAGGAAGAAGTTTTAGTGAACAATCTGGTTGGAGGACTCTCACAGGGGCACAATTGTTGCTGGGAGTTTTGGGTTCGAGGGCCAGGAAACCGTAAGGGTTCCTAGAGCTAGGGAGTCAGATAGGTTGTTCCTAGTTGGCTGGGAGGTTAATACTTAGTTTGGGCAGTATCAACATCATCAACAACATCATCAACCAGGAAAGGGAAAAAACAACTAAGCTTCAGGTTGAGGTAAATACCTTATGCATTTTATGCTTGTTGTTAATTATTACACTGCTACTGTTAATTAGTATACTATTGTTGTTAGTATGCTGGAATTATTATGTTGGTAGAAGAATATAAAGAAAGAAGATTCTAAACCAGTAGCAGTAATTAAACAGGAAATAGATTAGAAATAATTTATGTGTTTATATTATTTTTATGAGGCTCTGTAATTTAGAGGCCTTACAAATGGTATTAGAGCTCGGCTTCAAAACTGAAACCTAGGGCTTACCCATCCTCATAACTGAAAGATTATGCTATATGTTCTATAAACAACCCATAAAACATGGATATACAGCCCTGAAACCCTTTAAATCACAACTAGTAAATAACTAGAAATAACCCAGAAATATATATATATATATATATATATATATATATATATATATATATATATATATATAA
>ML805394.1:198353-250587 GCA_009831015.1 Picea engelmannii | reverse complement strand
AGGTGTATAATCACAAATTACACCTTATTCAAGTTGAATCACTCGATTTGGTTCAACATTGATACTAGGGCGTGCATTTTACTCTAATGTTGTTTTCACTTCAGATTTACATGTAATCCCAAATCTAGATGCATGAAAGCAACCTATCATGTTACTGAATTTCACTTTAGATGACATGGGTAAAATTTCCATATATGGAACTTCATATTAAAACTTATAAAACAATTGTTGGAGCTATAGAGAAGCTTGGGAATGCATTTTAATTTGGTCACTTCGTACGGTTGCGACCATCCAAATTACAAGGAAAACATTGTCTCTTATGCACAACAACCCTTTTTAAACTTGTAATTTCAAAATTAACAACATGAATAGGTATAATATGATAAACCACAACCCCCAAAACGTTCACAATTCAAATCTAAGGTATAATAAAGCCTTCGCTTACATTTTACAAACAGGTTGGGAATTTTCTAGGGTTTTACTAGGCATCTCTCGCCTATTATTGCACAACAAATTGTTTATGAATTGTTATCGCACAATTTGTACTTTGATAAAAGGAAAGGTTAAAGGAGAGAAAATTGGCGTAATTGGAGACTATCCTACCACTTTCACCTCAATAGGATATCTCTTTCTATTTAGGGTGGAAGGTCCAGGGGAGACGTCCTTGGTGACTTGGGGGTTTGAGAAGGCAAGGTGAAAATGGCTAGATAAATATCCCCTCTCACAAGTCACCACCGATCATAAAGTCTCGGTTTTATAACCAATGAAATGATAATGTGTCAAGGTGTACATGCCCAGAACAAAGCAACAAGAAACTATATATATTTGCAAGTACACTTGCTGGTTAGCACTTCACAAAACCATAGACTTTCTCAATAAAAGAAATTGGATGATAATAATAAGGTAAACAAAAAATTATAACTGAAATATTTATAAGGAAATACTTCACATTAAATGCCTTTAAATAGCTTCAAAATGACTAAGAATCATTAGCCATTGAAATCATAATACTAACATTTGTTGGAAGCAAACAAGACAATGTATAAATCAACCTTTCCAATTGCTTTTATAAGCTTTTAATGCTGCATTTAATGGTAGTAGCTTGATTTAGTAACATCAGCAATATTGTTAGTAGATTAGGCTATTCTAGGGTTAGATATGGTTAGTAGGAAGCTCAAAGAATAGGTTTTGATAGTTTTTTTGATCAATTACTCAAAGAGGACTTAGACTAGTGATTTTAGGGAAAATGGAGTCAATGATGTGGAAGAAAATGTTGAAGAAAAGTAATGATAGTAGAAGAGTTAAAGACAAGAGAGATTGATATATTGGAGTGTTGGTAACCCAAGGCTCCAATTATAAAACCCTAGGGGAAATTAGCTACTAAGGTGTAGGTAACCCTAGGCCTTAGTAGATTCCCTCCCTCCTTAACTGAAGTGATGAAGCAAAAATCGACTAAGATGAAGCAATGGATACTAAGGTGTTGCAATGTCAAGGCCTTAGCATATGCTTCAAGGAAAGTGGCCTCTTGACAAGATCTAGTAGGTGAAGGATTTTCAAGATAGGACAATAACATGTGCTAGTCTTCCTAGGGTTTAATCAACAAATTTCATAATATTGAATGTAAATGAAATATAAATAAAACTATAAACATTCAATTAAGAATAATTGCAGAAATATCACTTACATACATCAAGAATTCATCAAGAAGAACCCTAGTTGAACACATCCACCAAGAAACTTGCTGAAATAATCCAAATTTAACCTTCCTCAACAAGTGCGGCTAAAATATCAGCCAAGAAACCCTAAGGAGGGTGAAAATTTCAGTCCTCACAAGTGTGAGTGAAAGATGATGACAAATAAGAGTTATTTTCCCCTTATTTATACAGTTACAATGACCATAATTAGGTCAAAAAGGCTGACATGGCCTGTTACACATAATGTCTAGTTTTTACATTAAATATCACAATTAAACCCTAAATCAAGCTGTAAAGGTGACGCCATTCCATTTTAGTGTGACATTAGGCCCTTTTAGGGAAACGATGCCCTCCTGGAGAAAAACGTTAGGCCTCCTTGGGCCTCAGGATCCTGCCACACGTGCCACTTGGCACACAACTGCCTCCAAAGAATCCAAAAACGTTGGGTGATGTCATGGGTGACATGGGTGACGTCATGGGCCTTCTAAGGCCTATATTATAAACCAAAACAATGATAAGTTAAGCACAAAAATAACATGAGTTAGAGAATGTATTGTATCATTGGAAATTATAAATTCTAGCTCATGGAGGTGGGAGGGAGGGACAAAATCATGCCAAGTCATCCTCTTAGGAAAGTGATCAATCCATATCAGAAAGGGATCGTGAAAAGTCAAGGGTTCAGAAGACCGAATCAAAGAGACTGAATGTCGGCTACCTCAGATATCTTCACAACTTGAGGCCTGAGAAGGGATTAGAAAGAACCGAAAGGATGATCGAAAAATTCTTAAGGGGATGTTGGAATACTGTGATAGTAAACTTCTTCTTGAGGTACTCAATCTTCCCCTAAAATCGAAATGGAGGTTGTGTCCTACAGAAGACTTGGGATAAGGGACATGTTTCCAAACCATACCTTTAGTGACATAACGAGGTAAAGTAATCAAAGGGAGGTGGAAAGTCTTATCACAAGCATCCTGATTCAAGCAAGTGAATTCCTCACTCTCTGAGCAAAACAATGATTGAAAATTTTCTTCATAGAATAAGTCCAAATGCTCAGAGGAGTACTCATCAAAATCCTCAAGGTATGACCAAAAATCATCAGGAGAATATGGGACTAGGTCAACCCTGGGTGTTTGGAAAGTATTGGTAATTATATCATCTCATTTTTTCCATTGGTCGAAATTAAGAGTAACCTATTGTGATAAATGTAAAGGAAATACTTGGAAATGAGTCTCAATGTCGTAAATGGGGTCCATATCATAACCAACTACATCCCACTTATGTCTCCCAACATGTATGAACTCGTCAATATTATTAACCATGTCACTATATGTATCATAACATGAAGGATTTAAGGCATTCAAGGGCTCTTCTAGCTCCTTTTCACTTTCCAAATCATAAAGTAAAGAATCATCAAAATTTTGGAAATGAAGGTAACTTACTGTGTTTGTTTCTTCTTGTGCAGAAGCTTTGAGGACTTGGGTGTCTTTATTGAATGAAATAACATGCATCATTGTTTCATCCTCATGAATTTCCCTTACATCTTCAATTGTACAACAAGGAGGATCTACCTTGCTCGAGGGTTCCATTTCTCCTTCACTCTCTGAATCATAGAACAAGGTATTATCAAAATATTGAAAAGGAAAGTGACTAACCTCATCCTCTTCTTCTTGTGCGGAAAAAATGGAACTTTGGATGTCTTCATCAGAGGGATGAGGAAAAATCAAAACTTCATCATCATGTTGGACACTTTTAGGTTCTTTCTGTTCAACACGTCTTCATCCTCCTTGGAAGAAGAATGAGAAATCCCATGTTCCTCCTTGTGGGATTGGGAACCCTCATTAGGACACCTTTCCCCAACCTCTTTTTGACTGATGTCTTGTTCTAAATATTTCATAGTTTCTTCAATATATGTTTCGAGGGAGGGTTCTCCTTTGGGCTCACAAGCCTTGACTTTTGGAACAAAGGATTTTTTTTCTTTGCATGAGGGGATTTTGGATTCTACTTTTGTGGCTATGTCAAAATATTCTTGGATTGTCCATGGCTTCATTATATTGAGGAAAAGTTTCAATTGTCCAGAGAATGCCTTGGTGTAGATAAAGGTAAGGAAACTACTTGAAGGATGATGGCTCACAGGGATATGTTGTACTATCCTCTCAAATGTATCATGGAATTCTTGGACAGTTTCATTTTCAGCCTTTGTGAGGCCATTAAGTCTCATTAACAATAGGTTGGGATTTACCTTAATACTCCATCTTTTAAGGAACACTTCCTCCAATCTATTCATAGATGTGATAATAGTGTTTGGCAGGCTATGATACCATCTTTAGGCCTTATCATGAAGAGTGGCAGAGAAAAGCTTCATCACCAGGTCTTCAGCATAATCACTAATATGATGGAGTTGAAAGAAGACCCAAAAGTTACTCATATGGTCTTCATCTTTTTCTTCATCACTACCAGTGAATCTTGGGATCCATTTTTCATATCTGGGTGTCATTTTCCTAGGGTTTCCGGGATTTTACTCATGTCCAGGGGTTTGAAATTTCCCAGGTTCCATTGAAAAGTCATGGTTGGCTTCATCATTAGTGGAGTCGCCAGATAGTTTTCTTTAAATTATCAAAGGGATGAGGGGATCACCCTCAGTGGATTCGCCGGGTAAGCTTTGAGAAGTAAAGGTTTTTGGATAAAGGCTTACTGAAAAAAATGTCGTTTGAGAAATATTGACTCAGTGTTCCCCGACAACGGCACCAAAATTTTATCGCACAATTTTTACTTTGATAGAAGGAAAGGTTAAAGGAGAGAAAATTGGCATAACTGGAGACTATCCTATCATTGTCACCTCAATAGGATGTCTCTTTCTATTTAGGGTGGTAGGGCCAGGGGAGATGTCCCCGGTGACCTGGGGGTTTGAGAAGGCAAGGTAAAAATGTCTAGATAAAGATCCCCTCTCACAAGTCACCATTGATTAGGAATTCTCAGTTTTATAACCAATGGAATGATAATGTGTCAAGTTGTACCTGCCCGAAACAAAGAAACAAGAAACTATATATATTTGCAAGTACACTTGTTGGTTAGCACTTCATAAAACCATAGGCTTTCTCAATAAAAGCAATTGGCTGATAATAATGAAGTAAACATAAAATTATAACATCAATATTTATAAGGAAATACTTCACATTAAATGCCTTGAAATAACTTCAAAATGACTAAGAATCTTTAACCATTGAAATCATAATACTAGCATTTGTTAGAAGCAAACAAGACAATGTATAAATCAACCTTTCCAATTGATTTTATAATATTTTAATGTTGCATTTAATGGTTGTAGCTTACTTTAGTAACAACAACAATATTGTTATTATATTAGGTTATTCTAGGGTTAAAGATGGTTAGTAGGAAGCTCAAAGAATAGGTTTTGATGGTTATTTTGATCAATTACTCAAAGAGGACTTAGACTAGTTCTTTTAGGGAAAATGGAGTCAATGATGTGGCAAAAATTGTTGAAGAAAAGTAATGATAGTAGAAGAGTTAAAGAAAAGAGAGATTGATAGATTGGAGTGTTGGTAACCCAATGCTCCAATTATCAAACCTAGGGGAAATTAGTTACTAAGGTGTAGGTAACCCTAGGCCTTAGTACATTTCCTCCCTCCTTAACTCAAGTGATGAAGCAAAAATAGGCTAAGATGAAGCAATGGATACTAAGGTGTTGCAATGGCAAGTCCTTAGCATATGCTTCAAGGAAAGTGGCATCTTGACAAGATCTAGTTTGTGAAGGCTTTTGAAGCTAGAACAATAAGATGTGCTAGTCTTCCTAGGGTTTAATCAAGCAATTTCATAATCTTGAATGTAAATGCAAGATAAATAAAACTATAACCATTAAATTAAGAAGAATTGCAGAAATATCACTTACATACATCAAGAATTCATCAAGAAGAAGACTAGTTGAACACATCCACCAAGAAACTTGCCAAAATAATCCAAATTTAGCCTTCCTCAACAAGTGCGCCTAAAATTTCAGCCAAGAAACCCTAAGGAGGGCGCAAATTTCAGTCCTCAAAAGTGTGAGTGAAAGATGATGATAAATACGAGTGATTTCCCCCTTATTTATACAGTTACATTGACCAGAATTAGGTAAAAAAGGTTGGCATTGCCTGTTACACATAATATCCAGTTTTTACATTAAATGTCATAATTAAACCCTAAATCAAGTTGTAAAGATGACGTCATGCCCTTTTAGGGGGACGTTAGGTCCTTTTAGGGCAACCTTGGCCTCTTGGAGAAAAACCTTAGGCCTCCTTGGGCCTCAGGATCCTGCCACATGTGCCACTTGGAACACAACTACCTCCAAAGCATCCAAAAACATTGGGTGATGTCATGGGCCTTCCAAGGCCTACATCATGGTTAAAAGAGAACAACCCCCGTCTAGGCCTTCTAGGATGTCCTTGGTGAAATGTACTCCTATCTCTCTGGTGCAATACCCTAATCTGTCTCTGCCCCTGGCTGGGGTCTCAACATCCATCTGGTTGGATTTTAGCCCTATGGAGGTATGAACTAATCATCTCCCCATATGTACCTATCCATTGGGTGTGGCCTTACAACATAAAAAAATACACCCTCCATGGGCTCATAAGTCACAGGGATCATAGCAATGCCAATCACATCTAATCATCAAGTTATTTAAACATGTGCATGAAACCCCCTTTACCCAGACAAGTGCTCAAAGATGTTATGCTATTCTACATGCCAAGTTTGAAGGGGATGCTAGAACGTCCTATTGGGCTAGTGCTCATTGGATGTGGGATGTTCCTAAGGAAGACAAAATCCAGGCCATGTGAGTGGATGAGGTGGTAAGGGATTTCTAGGCAATGGGTGCAGTGATAGTAGGGAAATGTATGGCTTACTTGTGGGTGCCTTTGAAGAGGGTGAGTTGCACCTTGTGATGGATGCAAATGTTTCCAAGCCCATTCATTCCTTTTATTTTTTATTCTTATTTCTTTTTCTTTCAAGAGTGGCATGGTGACCAACAGTGGCAATGTTACCCACAAGCATTTCACGGAAATGAGAATCCTAGCTCGTGATGAGACCCCCTTTCTCTTGGCTATGCCACCAAGAGCCACTAACTTGGTTAGGTGACCAGTTGATTGGTAGTTTCATACCGCTACATGCCCATGGACCTAATAGGTTGGATCGTGATGAGATCCCCTATCCTCCAACTAGGTCTTGATTTATTATTTTTATTGGTCCCTCTGTTTCTTGTTGAGAAGGCTTTTATTGCTTTCTTAGGGATCCCTGGGCGAAGAATCTCAAGGTTTCATTCTTTTGGATTTTATATTTTTCCAGCTACTTTTACCCTCTGGGCCTTTAGCCCCTCCTTCCCACAAGGTAAGGTACAACCCTTATATATATTTCCAACCCAATGCCCAGACCTGTGTAATGGGATGGATGAGCAGGAAAAAGATGAAAAATGGTAAGTATGGTGGGAACAGACGATGACCTTTCATGAATCCCCCCAGTGGAAACTCAAACCCTATGGGAACCAGCTTACTAGGGCATCTTGTCATTCCCCCCAGGTGTGGTCAAGTGGAAAGGCATAAGGTCCAAGCACACGTTAGAAGCAAAAATAATTAAATGCACATATTCAAAAGTTTTGAGAATCAGAGTGACACATACCATGATACCTGGACTCATTACCTCATGGATCAAGACCCATTTTTGCTGCAAGACCAGTCTGATGTGATGGATGTTGTTGCTGCTGACAAAGTGGAGGCGTTGAAGAAGAAAAGGATGGGCCCTCTAGGGCCATGCTCAATTCAATTTGGCTCTCGGTACTCCATGTCTAGGACCTATGAGCCTCGAGACATAATCTCCTTAGTTATATCTAGGCTAGGGGATAACATGACTAAAAATGAAAAAATAAGTATATGGGCTTATGCAAAATGACTTAACAAATAATTTACAATTTGAACCACTCAAATTTAATGATCTTTGAGACTTGGGCATGCATTTTAGTGTAGCCTGGCCTGCAATTTTCACCAAGGAAAAATTAACACCAATGCAAAATTTTCCTTCTTTGTCCTAGAAGACAATTTTTGGTCTTTTTGCAGGGAAAAGGGTTTTAAGTTTAAAATTGCACAAACAAATGTATAGAAAGATGTACTACTTTTATACAACCCTGTAACTTCTAATGTTTCCTGTATTATTTACCTCTTTATTCTATTGTAGAAATTAGAGTTATTATTTATTCCATTTCGTATGTATAATTGGTTGGTTATAAGTTGTTGACCTTGATTTCTCTCATAACCCACCATCCTTTGTTTCATCAAAAGTTCATGCATCTTTGTGAACATAAATCATCCTTATAGGAGTGCAAATGCACTCCTAATTGTACAAACATGTTAAAAATATTTTAATAATAAACTTACGGCTTGAATATCAAATTATGGAGGACTATCCAACATTGGGAGTGAACTTTCGTAAAGGCAAGTTTAACAAATTGGCCCTTTGGTTTTACAAGGGAATTTTCATCCTTTATGCACATCATGTACTTTTTTGTCTGGAACTGCCAATATATGGCTATGTCAAGGTGTTAATTCACAAATTACAACTTGTTCAAGTTGAACCACTTAAATTGGGTCAGAATTGAGACAAAGGTGTGCATTTTACTCTAAAGTAGTTTTGATTTCAAATTTACATGAAATCTTAATTCTAGGTGCCTGAAATCAATCTCTTCCGTTATAAAATTTCACTTTACATGACATAAGCAAATATAAATATAGATATATCCATCATATAACTTATAAAACAATTTTAGGTTCTACAAGGAAGCTTGGGCGTGCATTTTAATTTTGTCGCTTAGTACAATTTTGACCTTCCAATTTACAAGTCAAACTTTGCCTTTTTTGCACATCAACCATTTTTAAAATTGCAATTGTAAAATTAACAACATGATCAGGTATAATATGATAAAACACACCCCCAAAAACTTTCACAGCTCAAATATACAGTATAATAAAACCTTGACTTACTTTTTACAAATAAGTTGTGCATTTATAGGGTTTTACTAGGCATTTGTTGTGTATTTTTGCACAACAAAGTCTTTTATGATTGAAAACGAAAAACTAAGTATATAGGCTTATGTAAAATGACTTAGAAATTAGTTTGTAGTTTGAACCACTCAAATTGAATAATTTTTCAGACTTGAGAGTGCATTTTAGTGTAGCCTAGCATGCAATTTGCACCAAGACAAAATTTGCCCTCTTTATCCTACATAACAAAATTTGGTATTTTTCCATAGCAAAGGGTTTTAAGTTTCCAATTGAACAAACAAAGGTATAGACATATGTATAAATTTTCTAATGATAACCACATACCTTCCTCTATCATCAATGAATTTAAACTTTGAAGCCCCAAGCAATCTGCTTAGATAGCTAATTATTGTGTCCCCATTTGACATTGTCTCTTATAGGATGAGGATGCTAGGTTTATTCACATCAATAACCCTTTTCAAGGCTCATTTTTTGAAGGGGGTGATTGAGCCCCAAGAATTAAAGGTTAGATAGATCCTAAGGAACACTTAATCGGGGCATTGTTCACTCTAACAAACCCTTCCATTGTCAACTATTTACCAAACATAACTGTATTCATAGTTTTTTTTGAGAGAAATAAATGGACTTATTGCCTCTTCTTGGCACCCTAGTTCCCCTTCCATAGTTTAGAACTAACCCCCCTTCAATTTTCACCTCTTATCCATACCTTTCAATTTTTCTGTAGGTATATTCAAACATTATTATAAATATGCATTAAAGATCTCTTAAAGATTGTAGAAAAACACTAAAGATCATAGAGAGCATCACATATAAGAAAAGTGTGAGTAAAAAAGGTATTCATCTTCCATAAAATTGTCATAACAGTAGGATTTTTACATGATAGGCATCATACAAATACAATATCCCATACAAAACAGGTCAACAAAGTGAAATAAAGATCTCACACCTGTGTTCTCTCTGAAGATTCCTCCTACTGTCTCTAATCTCACAAGCCTCCCCTTTCCTATCACTCTACTTACAACCTTTATATCACCTTATTCCAACAAAAAATGCCAAAATGTAGAACATTTTGAGAATTCCTATATATTTATATGATCCCTGTGGGAACAATCTTGATCCATATCATAGTTACATAATTCGATCATAATTAGTTTTGCATGTATTTGCAGGTCCTCGAGTGAGTTGTTATATCTCATGGTTTTATAATTATACCTATGTGATCTATGTTTGACGATGGGGTGCCATGTGTCCTTTGTGGTAATCATTGAATATGATTCAGAATACTGACAATGATTAGACTCCGTCAAAAGGCCAATGAACGTCGATGCACCAAGAAAAAAAATTGAAATTTCAATAGTTACTTAGTAATGTCCAATGGTATGATTGATTTTATTTGTATTGTTAGAACTCCCCGTCGGAATTCAACACCATATGTAGTAGTGTGGGGATATTATGGTGGGATTTGCACAAGTACAAATCCTACGATAACAAGTACCACTTGTATGCCTGCAACCACTGAAATCGATGATCTTATTTTCCTAAGGTGTTGAAAATATCATCACAATATAATTCTTTCCTTTTACTTGACATATCTTACAAAGACATATTTTTTTCGTAAATAGGTGGAGATTTTGTCAATACAATACTTTTACAATGGGGATTTTAATTTCTTATTTAATTTTACCATGTATTTCCTTGATTATCAAATGTTGTAGATACTAATTTGAAGTTTCCAATTGCATGGTTTGATTTAATATTTATGGATAAACTTTTATGAAAAAAATTCCACCTAATAACAATATTCAATTCATATGAGTGGCAGCTGATGTGGCGATGGGAAATAAATGTCATCGAGAATGGTGAAATCATATTGAGGTGTATGAAAAATGGTTAAGTATAGAGGTTTAAAGTGAGGGATGGAAAGTGCAGTGTGGTGATTTCAGAAATGTGGGATGCAAGATGTGGAGAACAGAAGGGGGGATATGAGGGGACTCCTACATCCACAATCAAGAAATATACTAAGTACCAAAAAAGTTGATTTTGCGGTCTACAAAAATATGGAAATCATTTTGGAGTATGAAGAAATGCGAGATGCGGGGTTGTGGGGATAGGAAAAGGTAAATAGAAATTAGGGGAAGACCCTGCATCCGCAATCCATAAATCAGTTAAGTGTCAAAAAGAAAAGGTACATTATGAGTGACACATAAATGGGAAGGGTCTTTTTAGTGTTGTGGGTTTGTGGGTTGCAGGACATAGATATTTGCAGGGTGAGAGATGGATTAGTCTTCCACAACAAAAGAAATGACTAAGTTTTAATATTTTGGAGAGGTAAGAAATAAACTGAGTATGGAACTTGAGAATCTATGGGCTTGGTGGTAGACCTCTATTGAAATCCTTACTCTCACACCTAGGTATCGCGTTATCAACGCTCTTGGTATATTCCACAACAAAAGAAACGACTAAGTGTTAATATTTTGGAGAAGTAAGAAATAAACTAAGTATGGAACTTGTGAATCTATGGGCTTGGTGTTATCCCTCTATTGAAATCGTTACTCTAACACCTAGGTATCTTGTTATCAACTCTCTTGGTATATTCCACAACAAAAGAAACAACTAAGTGTTAATATTTAGGAGAGGTAAGAAATAAACTAAGTATGGAACTTGCAAATCCGTGGGCTTGGTGGTAGCCCTTTTTGAAATCCTTACTTTGCACCTATGTATCTTGTTATCTAGTGATTTCCTTGTTGTAAATCAACTTAGCAACTCACAAAACAACATACACTGTTGGAATATTCAACTCAAACAAAGATAGTGGGAGCAATATTGGAAACCAAAACTTTCAACCACAATACACAAATATATTTTCTCCATCAAATAAGCTTATCATTCAAATAAATTCAAAGATTACAAGGGATCTTGTACCTAGGATAATGTCCCATAGAGAAATACATAGAACCTTAGAAAGTACCCGCAAACCCTAGAAATCTCTTGCGTTGTTGTGCAACCTTGTACTTTCATGCTTCTCAAGATGTACATGACTTTCCTTAAGCAAACCCGCGTATACATTCCTGTCTCCACTGAGACCCGTGTACACACACTCAAATACTGTATAGAACTCCATAAAATGTGACCCTACCATTATGGCTCCAATCAGCTAAAACACGCTTGTGACTGCCCCTATTTTATCTTCTCCCTAACCCGATCTCTAAATGGAATTCTTTCTCCACCTATCCATGATCTCCTTGAATCACATTCCTTCGTGACCTGATCCTATGATCAAATTTCCTTCTCTTCTCTGTATCAATGTATAATGCGTCATCTATGTCACCCTTTCCTTTCTTTTATAAGATTGAGTTATGACCTAACCCTATTCTCCAAAGTGATTGACGGTTGAGATTACTTCTCACCTCACTTATGATCAATGGATATTATTTAATTCACTAATTTTAATTAAATAATTTCTTTAAATAAAACTCAACTCTCTAATAAAAGAACTTTACTTTAATAATTCCTTTAATTAAAGTAAAGTCTCGATGTAGAAGGATTTGGATGACTTCCACATGTCTAGACACTTAGACCTATGCGGAAATACATGTCTGATGCTACAAACATCAACACTCCCTCTTAGCGAGGAAGGCATTCTACACCACTCCAAGTTTGTATTTGAAGAACACAAACTCCCCTTTAACAAAGAGTTTGGTTAGAATATCTGCAACCTACTCATATGTGGAAATATACTAAATCTTCATTTCTCTCTTCTAGATCATATCTCGAATGAAGTGGTATCTGATCTCTATATGCTTGGACCTGTCATGCAATATTGAATTCTCCGAGAGTTTGATACAACTCTAATTATCACATTATAAATAAACCTGTAAGCAGTTTTTGAATCCAAATGGCTTCACAACTAGCCATGATTTCTTCCATATACTTTAACTCTGTTGAACTGAGTGCTACAATTTTTTTTTTCTCGTTGAACCAAGTAATCACTATTGATCCCAAGTTGAAGCAACACCCTGAGGTTCCCTTTTTGTATAATGCACTCCCTTCCCAATCTAAGTTTGTATATCCTTGCTAGAGATAATTTTAATGATGGAAATTTATCTCAAACTGTAGAAACCTTCGTGAATCTTACTAGTTCTTAATATGAAAACTATAAAATGTTTGGCGATATTTTTGTAAAAATATTCAAATTTCTAAGGATTTTATATATTTTCTATAAAATTTTGGCTATTTCTTATGTTAAAAAAATATTCTATAAAATTTGGGTGAATCATTTAAAAAAAATGGAAATTGGTGAATCTTTTTGTGGGAAACATGGAAAAATAGCCCATGGGTAATATATAGCCCCTAAAACTTTTATGACATTCCCTACAATTCGACTCCATATCCTCCAAGATACCTCAATCCATACTCCATTGTGCCTCTCAAGTACTTGAACACATGCTTCGTTGTTATCCAATGCACCTGCCTCGGCTCCACAATGAACTAACTCAAGGTGTTCACAAAAAAACATATATCTATCCTAGTATTGACCAAATATATCAAGGACCCTATTAGTTGCCAATATATCATGGGATGCACCAACTCTAAATCTGAAGTGATAACCTTCTTCAGATTGGTAACCATAGATGTAGACATCAATCTACAGTTCTCCATCTTGAATCTCCTCAAGGTCTCAATCGCATACTTCCCTTGTCCAAGGAAGATCTATCTCGATACCTGTCATACCTCTAATCCCAATAAATAATGCATCAATCCAATGTCATTCATATTGAACTTAGTAGCTAAATCTTCTTTGCACCCTACAATAAGCTCATATGTACCTGTGAGAAACAAATAATCTACGTACATAACCAATATGAGTGTATTTTCCCCAACAAGTATGAAGTACAAGTAAGGATTTACCTCAATATTGGTAAATCTCATTCTCTGCAAGTATTTATCAATCTTGGAGTACCATGCCCTAGGTGTTTGTTTGAGTACATACAAGTCTTTCTTAAGCCTACACACTTGAGACTCCCTCCCATGTACCTCAACGCTATGAGGTTTCTCTATGTATACCTCCTTGTCAATGATCCCATTGAGGAAAGTTGTTTTTACATCCATTTGATGTATCCTTCACTTCATAACTAAAGCAATAGAAATAATAGCTTGAATATAAGCATACATGGTGACTAGAGAAAATGTATCCTCGTAGTCCACTCCCTCTTTTTAGGATAACCCTCTTGCCACAAACCTCTCCTTGAACTTCTTGATGCTACCATATGAAACATGCTTTATCTTTTAGAGCCACATGGAGCTAAAAACTGACTTCCCCTCCAATATTGGTAGTATGTCCCAAACATCATTCCTCATAATAGAGGAATAATCCTCTACCATGGAAACCCACCAAACCCATTGATCCACTACTTCCTCAAAAATATAAGTCTCGGCATAAATGATGCTACTCATAAGCGCCATATAGTTCAAAATTTTTCTTGTAGGCCTGCATTATTTGAATGCACTCCTAGGAGTCTCACCAACATCCCTCAATGTTTTTAATAGACACTTACGGCTCCTGACAAGACTGGAAGGAGATAACTCCTCCTCCCCACTTGAAGTCTAAGCTTGTGATTGTTGCTCATCCTTTAAAGAATGTTTCTCCTCGTCCTATTTCATTTTTGATGACTCTCGAGATCTCCTAGATGCCAAGTTCTCCTTGAAATTAACATCACTTCTCAGAACTATCTTCCTCTTTGATAGTATGAATATCTTGTAATCCTTTGAGGTCTCATTGTACCCCACAAATATACCCTTCTACCCTAAAGGATCCAACTTCCTCCTCTTCTCCACATGCACATGGATGTATATTGGACAACCAAAGATCCTCAAATGTCCTATATCTATATTCACCCCTGAGAATGCCTCCTCCAGAGTCTTATTCCCCAATATCCTATGAGGACTCTTGTTTTACACATATACTGTTGGCATGTTTATAGGATGAGTTTTCTTGTCATTGATGGCAAGATCAGAGTGTGCATCGATGGCAAAATAGGAATAGAGATCAAAGCTCAGTGAAGAAGCAAACAATATGCAAAGATCAAAGATCAGAAGAGATAGAATTCTGAGATGCGCAGATGAGATCCCATACATCAACGTGCGCAGAAGGATCATAGGTCGTGGCCTTTGACACATAGAGATTTGAGAAATCCAAATCTCAGGAGGAGGAGCGATAGTGGTCATTGGATCACCAATCCCGAATACACGATGTCTTATAAATCAGAGTCCAGTGACTAGAGGAAGCGTAGAGGAGAAGTATAGATCTGATCTATTAGATATGAGCGTCGAGGACCAACAATCGTTGGATCCAGCATAACTGCAAAGAGGATAAGGATGAGAGCCATCCTCCAACTCTGCAAAATGAGAAATCACGATAAGATCTGAACCATTGGATCCAAAGGACACGTGGTGAGAGATCAACATTTCGCTGACTCACGAACTGGAAAAGTCAAAGGTAAGAGTTGTAGGAACTCACGAAACACAAATTCCTGATAATATCTAGACCGTTGGATCATAAAGGGTTGTGGGACATTGATATAGAGTATTTCATATATCGGGAGTTGGAGGAGTCAGGGTTGGCTCATGTTCAAACACTCGACACAGGAAGTCGCGATTTGATCACACCGTCAGATCAATTTCAAGTGGAAGGATAGGATAAGCTAGCAAAGTTGCATCGCAGAAAGATCGAGCCATTGATCCAAGATCTTGATCAAACGAATAACATTCAATTCGGATATAGAGATTCAAGGAGTTTACACTCAGGAAAGTTTGAGATTTTAAATCCCCAGAATGCGAAGTTTCGTCAACCGTTGGATCTGGAGATCAGGCAATGACTGTTAGATCATGGAAGACCACGTCAGTAGACTACGTCAGCAAGGACACATGGCGCAATCAGACAATGACAAGTGTCAAGTTGATTCGACATTTCTGGTACATGGAAATCACAAATCTGAGTGACACGTGGCAGTTGCTCGACTCATGACACATCATCGGGTGACGCAAGAGTTATGTCACTTAGGGAGTTTTGCTTCAGAATTTTTACCACCAGTACTCGCCCAAAGACCTGAAGTCTCGAAGTACCTAGAGCAGAGGATATCCGTTGGATTAAAGAGGACACACGTCAGTGGATTGTCAACTCTAGGAAAAAGCAAAGGAAGAGAAAATGAGAGTTTGAGAATTGAAATCTCTGAAGTCCAGAGACCCGAAGGAGATCTCTACCGTTGATCTGAGGGGGACACGCAGCGTTGGATTGTGGAATCCGGGTGAAATTCTCTGGGAGCAAGCGGAGTTTGAGAATCGAAACTCCCGAAACCCGAAAGGAGAAATCGATCTCGTCCGTTGGTTTGGAGGGACACGTTTCATCTGATCGTTGAGACCAAGGTTTGCACATGGAAAAAGGAAAGAAGGCAGAGCCATCGATTGAAGAGGATAGATGTCAACAAATCTTCCATTCTGGAAGATATTTAGTCAGCAGCAACAGGGTTTGAGATTTGAATCTCACGGAGCCCAGATCACAGAGTAATTCTCACCCGTTGATGGAGGAAGGAGAGATCTGGTCCACATACTTGAGAGGATAGATCTGAACCATCCATTCAGGAGCACCATCAAGATTGTGAGATCAACGACCGTCCTCCATTGCGGGGCCAGAGCATTATCGAGCCTTAATCTTTCATGAGTGGGCCACAATTGAAACCACAGTTTTGGAGAAAGGACGCATGGAGGCTTGTGGGAAATTGCGGGGAAAAAATCAGTTTGGTCTAAACCACCTTTAGACGTGCTCACAATCGTGTGGTCACATGAAAAGGAGCCAACGCTCAGTAGACAGAAATCGAGAAGCACCTTTTTGATTAGGCGATTGGTCACCATCGGTGGTCACATGAAGGAAGGGGCTTAGAAGCCAAAGAATCCATAATTGACTGGTTGTAACTGACAAAGAAGATGAAGAGTCTCGATTTCCAAAGAAGCTAAGGGATCTCATCATAACGACCACTGATGATGAACTCACAAGGAACAAAACCGCCAGAGAAGATGAAGAGTTTCCATAATGATCAGGAGATGTCTCGACGTGAGAAAAGTATGCAGAACATAGAAGCAAAGTGATTATGCTAGCAAGCTATGCAGGAGTGAGGAAGAGTTGCAGTGAACAACCTGTAGGGAAGAACAATGACGCTATAAAGAGCATGCAGAGGCATTGCACATAAGGTATGCATAAGGTGCACAGAGAGTATAAAAAAACAGAACAAAGAAGATATGAGTGTTGTTGTTGAGTGTGATTCATGTGGGTAGAATCATGCGATGTGCATGAGATGAAGTGTAGGAGAAGAAAGGAACATAAACAGATATCTGAGAGAAGAAAAGAAAGAGCACCAGACACGAGGAGCGAGAGACACTGATGTAGGCAGAGCAGAGGAGTGATGAGACTAGTAATCCATAGATAAATGTTGTATCACTGTGATAAATTTGTAAAAGGAAAATATTTATATTTCAGGGTCATAGGGAGGTTCTTGGGAGGTTCTTGGGAGGATTGGTATCCTCAGAGTTTCAAGTCGGTGCTTGAATAGAGGGGGTTGTAGCTTCCATCTGGTTGCAGCCAGAAAAACCAGGGTGGCAGGGTGGTGCAAGGGAGAACTATTGTTCTTTGTTATACAGGTTGGTGCCTATGTGACTGGAAGTTGGTGCTTCCATCCATTTGGTGTTGGAACACTCAGGGAGTTGGTACTTCTTTCTAGTGGGTTCTAGAGAAACCAGAGAGTTGGTGCTCTCAGCAAGTTGCTGCTTGTAAAATAGATGTTGCAGACTCAAGAGGAGTTGGATCTCATAAGAATGATAATGTAAAGAAAACAAAGATTACTTATCATATCAAGAAGAAGAGGTTTTTCCCTTTATGGTTTTCCGCAAGAAATATCAATCTCTGTATATTTCATGTGTGTGATTGATGTTCAATATTCTATTGCTTACTTCCCTGCGTCATTGTGATCATCATTAAGTGTTATGTAAAGAGTTTAAAATGGGCATAATTGTTTAAGTATAGTAACAACTGATTCACCCCCCTTCTCAGTTGTCAAACAATTGGTATCAGAGCCAGTTCCTTTTATTTAAAGGTAGATCAATAAGCTTAAACATGTCAAGCCATGAAGGAACTTCAACCAATAAGGCCCCTCTGTTCAATGGAACAAAATTTTCCTTCTAGAAAGTTAGGATGAGAACCTACATAATGGCTTTAGGTGCAGATGTCTGGGCTGTGGTAGAGACTGGTTATGTAAAGCTAGTTGTACTAGCTAATAAGGATGACAAGCTAGAATTCAACTTCAACGCTAAGGATATGAATGCTACTCTGAGTGGCCTTGCAGAAACATAATTTGTAAAATTTATGCACTTAGAAACTGCCAAATAAATGTGGGACAAACTCATTATCATTTATGAAGGTAATGAGAAGGTAAAGTATTCCAAGCTTCAAACCTACAGATTATAGTTTTAACAATGAAATATGAAAGAGGATGAAACAGTTGGGAAGTACTTTCTGAGAGTTTAAGAACTAGTGAATGCCATGCAAAGTCTTGGTGAGAAGTTTGAAGACGTAGTTTTAGTCCAGAAGATTTTAAGATCTTTGCCAGATAGGTTCAACCCAAAGGTCTTTGCTATAGAATAACTTAATAATCTAAAAACTCTTCCTTTTGATCAACTTCTAGGAACGTTGACTACCTATGAAATGAGGATAGGTAAATATGAATCCACTTCTAGAGAAGCATCATTTAAAGATGATAAGAATGAGGATTTTGAGCTTGATGAAATTGAAGCAAAATTTGTGAGAAGACTAAAGAAAGGATCAGGCAAGTACCAAGGAAAATTTCCCTTCAAATGTTTTAACTGTGGAAAGATTGGTCACTTTGCATCTAAGTGTCCACACAAGAAGTAGGATCAGGATTCTGAAGGAGAAAAGAAGTTCAAACCCAAGAGATTTGGTAAAAAGAAAAGTTTATGTATAAACAATGATGACTCTTCAGAAGACATAGATAGCGACTCCTCGTGTGAATATAAGGTTAATGACTTTATGCTTATGGCCCAAGAGGATTATGATAATAAAATCATAGGAAGTAATGTTGACGATGAAGAAGCTGTGGTTGACTTGGGAGGAGAACTGATTAGTGATCTAGAAGAAATTGCTAGACTCAGATCTAAGAATAAAAAGCAAAAACAATTGTTGATACAGTTTGAGAAAGACAATAAATAACCTAATGAAGACTTTTCCCTACTAAAAGTGGAATTAGAAGAGGCAAAGAAAATAGAGGACATTCTGAAACAACAATTATCAGAAAATAAGGCAATATGTGAAGCCTTGGAAGAAGAGGTAGTAAAAACCAGAAAAGAGATGGAGAGGTTTAAAACATTATATCTTCAAAACCTTCCAAGCATTAAAGCCACATCAGAACTAAACAACATTCTGAGAAAACATAGATCTTCATTGTTGAAGACTGGTTTAGGTTATGTAAATGGTTCAAGTAGCAAACAACCAGAAAACAAAGAGCCAATAAAGATGATCAAGTTCCAAGTCAGTAGAAAATCAGACCATGAGAGTACTCTGTCACCTAAAGCTAATAAAGACAAGATGATTCCTGATAAAAAACAAAGAGATCAGAAGATGGAGCAACAAATGCCAAGAAGAAGGCCCATCCTTCAAGTACCAAAATTTCTTTCATGGCTACTGTTTTTACTGTTCTAATTTTGGTCATAAGATTGTAAACTGTCAAATTAAGTTTGGAGACATGCAGCTGAGGAGGTCAATAAATAGACAATGTTTACAACATATAACTAAGTGGCCAATGAATAGACAACGTAGCACCAATCACTTTGACCTACTGAACAATGATCTCAAATGTTATAACTGTCATAACTTCAGACACAAAGCTGCAAACTACCATTTGAAGAAGTACAAGGCAGATCCAAGGATAAATTCTTTAGCTAGAAATTCCAGCACATGGAAAAAGAAAGACAATGAAAAATGTGGTCTAGTAATTTCAGCTGGAAAACAGAAAGACCCCTGGTATACAGACAATGGATGTTCCAAGCACATGACTAGAGACAATGATAAGTTTATGTCTATAAGTAAAAGAAAAATAGGAAATGTAACCTTTGGAAATGATGAACTAGGTAAAATCCAGGGTAAAGGGATGGTAAGTTTGAGTAATGGTAAAGGAAAAGCCCAGGATGTTCTGCTTATGGATGGGCTGAAACATAATTTACTCAGTGTAAGTCAAATGTGTGACAGATGATGTGAAGTGGTGTTCACTTCCAAGGATTGTAAGATAAATTTTGTAAACTCAAGACAAGTGGTGGCTAAAGGCATAAGGACAAAAAATAATGTATATGTGTTGAAACAAGATAAAGAAGAGTGTCATCTAAGAAAACACGATGAAATCTGTTTATGGCATAGGAGACTTAGACATCTAAAATTTTACCACTTAATCAAGATGAAAAATCTTGATGCAGTAAAATATCTTCCAAGAATATCAAAGCCATAAGACTCTGTGTGTAAACCCTGCCAAGTAGGAAAGCTAACCAGGACACAGTTTAAATCCAAGAGCTCTACTTCAACAGAGAAACCACTCCAATTAGTTCATATGGATTTATATGGACCATCAAGACAGAAAGGCACAGGGAAGGGAAACTACTTTATGTTGATCATTGATGATTACTCCAGACTTACTTGGGTTGATTTTCTCAAGAAAAAAACTGAAGCATTTTGAGAAATTTAAAATATTTAAGGATTTAACTGAGAATCAAACATGCAAGAGGTTAAAGGCAGTAAGATCAGAGAGAGGAGGAGAATTTATTTCAAGTGAGTTCAAGGAATTTTGTGATAAACATGGGATCAAGAGAGAATACACAATCCCAGTAATTCCACAACAAAATGGATTAGTTGAGAGGCAAAATAGAACAATTCAACAAATGGCTAGGTCAATGATGAATGAGAAGAACATTGGTCAAACTTACTGGGTAGAAGAAATACACACAACCATCCCTATTCTTAACAAGGCCCACCTCAGACCACATAGTGACAAGACACCTTATAAACTATGGTATGGAAGACCTGCTTCAATCAAACACTTCAAAGTCTTTGGGAGTAAGTGCTACATAAAGAATAATAATGAAAACCTTGGCAGTATGATGGCAGGGCTGATGAAGGCATCTTCTTAGGATATGCTACCAATAGTAAAGGATATAGATGTTTTAATAAAAGATTGCATAAATTAGTTGATTGCATTGATTTAAAGGTTGATGAAGGAGTCCCAGAAAGAGAGGTGAGAAATATTGATCCTACTATAGAAGACATAGTTTAAACGAAAGATGAATAGGTCCAAGAATCGGATGGAGAAGAGACACTCAGACAAGAATATTAAGGACAACAATCAACATCAAATCCTTCCTCCAGAATTACTCAAAAGAATCATCCTGAAAGTCAGATAATTGGTGAGATTCCCTTGTATCATGGTTTATCATGAGTGGAGGTGCATTATTATTAGGAGATTCCCTTGTATCATGGTTGAACAAGGAGCAAGGTTCCATTTCCTTATCAACTACATAAGCTAAATACATTGCAGCTGCCACATGTTGTACCCAAGTATTGTGGATGATTCAGACACTTGCAGACTTGGAGGTAAAATATACTGCACCGATCCCAATTCATTGTGATAATACCAGTGCAATCAGTCTATCAAAGAACCCTATATTTCAGTCCAAGACCAAGCATATACCCATCAAGTATCACTTCTTGAGGGAAAAAGTGACTGCCACTGTTGTTTCTTTGCATTATATTCCATCTAAAGATCAGATTGTTGATATCTTCACTAAATCGCTTGCAAAATCTTAGTTTGAGTATCTACGCCAGAAGTTGGGCGTAACCCCATTATCAACCTAAGAGGGTCCATCCTGTCAGGGGGAGTATGTATTGGTTGAATATCTGATACCTCCGACAAGTACTGCCAAAACTAAAGGGGATCATGTTTTCTTTGACATTGAAGTCAACGGGGGAGAAAAGGTGTGGTCTGAATGCTATAGTTGGAGAATAGCGCAACATTTTAGGGTTTCCATCAATGCCAAAGGGGGATATTGTTGGCATTTTTATAAGCATAGTGTGCTTGTAATTGATGGCAAGATTAGAGTGTGCATCGATGTCAAAACAAAAACATAGATCAAGGCTCAGTGAAGAAGCAAACATTATGCATAGATCAAAGCTCATGAGAGATAGTGTTCTAAGATGCGCAGACGAGATACCATACATCAAGGCTCGCAGAAAGATCATAGGTCATGACATTTGACACTTAGAGATTTGAGAAAGCCAAAGCTCAGGAGGAGGAGCGATAGTGGTCGTTGGATGACCAATCCCGAATACCCAATGTCCGTTATATCAGAGTCCACTAACCAGAGGAAGTGCATAGGAGAAGTACAGATATGATCCATTGGATCTAAGTGCCAAGGACCAACAACCTTCAGATCCAGTATAACTGCGAAGAGGATAAGGCCGAGAGCCATCCTCCAACTCTGAAAAATGAAAAATTGTGATAAGATATGAACTGTTCGATCCAAAGGACACGTGGCAAGAGATCATCATTTCGCTGACTCCCACACTGGAAAAGTCAAAGGTAAGAGTTGTAGGAACTCGCGAAATGCGAAGTCTCGATAATATCTAGACCGTTGGATCACAGAGGGTTGTGGGCCGTTGATATAGAGTATTTCAGATATCGAGAGTTGGAAGAGTCAGGGTTGGCGCACGTTCAAACACTCGACATGCGAAGTCACAATTTGATCAAAACCATCAGATCAATTTCAAGTGGAAGGATAGGATAAGCTAGTCAAGTTGCATCGCAGAAAGATCAAGCCGTCGATCCAAGATCCTGATCAAACAAACAACATTCACTTCGGATATAGAGATGCGAGGAGTTTACACTTAGGAAATTTTGAGATTTGAAATACCCAGAATGCAAAGTTTTGTCAACCGTTGGATCTGGAGATCAGACAATGATTGTTAGATTTTGGAAGACAACGTCAGCAGACTACGCCAGCAAGGACACATGGTGCAATCAGACAATGACAAGTGTCAAGTTGATTCGGTAGTTCAAATACGTGGAAATCACAAATCTGACACGTCATCGAATGACGCAAGAGTTACGTCACTCCGGGAGTTTTTCTTTGGGATTTTTACCACCAGTACTCGCCCAAAGACCTGAAGTCCTGAAGGCTGAAGTACCCGGAGCAGAGGATAGACATTGGATTAAAGAGGACATGTGTCAATGGATTGTCAACTCTGGGAAAAAGAAAAGGAAGAGAAAATGAGAGTTTGAGAATTGAAATCTCTGAAGTCCGGAGACCCGAAGTAGATCTCGACCATTGATCCAAGGGGGAAATGCATTGTTGGATCGTGGAATCTGGGTGAAATGCTCCGGGAGCAAGAGGAGTTTGAGAATCGAAACTCCCGAAGCCTGAAAGACGAAATCGATCTCGTCCGTTGGTTTGGAGGGACACATGTCATATGATCACTAAGACCAAGGATTGCACATGGAAAAAGGAAAGAAGGCAGAGCCATTGATTGAAGAGGACAAATGTCAACAAATCTTCCATTCTGAAAGATATCCAGTCAACAACAACAGGGTTTGAGATTTGAATCTCACAGAGCCCAGATCACGAAGTAAATCTCAGTCGTTGATGGAGGAAGGAGAGATCTGGTTCACAGACTTGAGAGGACAGACCTGAATCATCCATTTAGGAGCACTGTCAATATCGTGAGATCAATGGTCGTGCTCCATTGTGGAGCCAGAACATGCTCAGGACTTAATCTTTCATGAGCGAGACGCAATCGAAACCACAATTTTGGAGAAAGGACGCATGGAGGATCGTGGTGAATTGCGGGGTGAAAAGAATTTTTGTATAAACCACCTTTGGATGCACCTACAATCACGTGGTCACATGAAGCTCATAGACCAAGGTCATATCATGAAAAGGAGCCAACACTCACAAGACAGAAATCGGGAAGCGCCTTTTTGATTAGGTGATTGGTCACCATCGGTGGTCACATGAAGGAAGGGGCTTAGAAGCCAAAGAAGCCATAATTGACTTGTTGTAACTGACATAGAAGATGAAGAGTCTCGATTTCCAGAGAATCTAAGGAATCTCATCATAACAACCACTGATGATGAACTCACAAGGAACAAAACCGCCAGAGAAGATGAAGAGTTGGCATGATGATCAAGAGATGACTCGACATGAGAAAAGTATGCAGAACAGAGAAGTGAAGTGATTCTACTGGCGAGCTACGTAGGAGTGAGGAAGAGCTGCAGTGAACAACCTATAGGGAAGAACAATGATGCTGTAAAGAGCATGCAGAGGCATTGCGCATGAGGTATGCATAAGGTGCATAGAGAGTATAAAAATGCAGAATAGAGAAGAGATGAGTGCTGCTATTGAGTGTGATTCATGCGGGTAGAAGCATGCAGTGTGTAGGAGATGAAGCGTAGAATAATAAAGGAATAGAAATGCATATCTGATAGAAGAACGGAAAGCACAACAGATGTGAGGAGAGAGACATGGATGCAGGAAGAGAAGAGCAGTGTAGCAATACAATGATGAGACTGGTAAGCCATAAATAAATGATGTATCATTGTGATAAAGTTGTAAAAATAAAATATTTATATTTTAGGGTGGTAGGGAGGTTCTTGGGAGGATTGGTGTCCTCAGATTTTCAAGTGGGTGCTTGAACATAGGGAGTTGTAGCTTCCATTTGGTTGCAGCCAGAAAAACCAGGGTGGCAGGGTGATGCAAGGGAGAACTATTGTTCTCTGTTATACAGGTTGGTGCCTGTGTGACTGGAAGTTGGTGTTTCCATCCACTTAGTGTTGGAACACTTAGGGAGTTGGTTCTTCCTTGATGTAGACCCCCACCTCAGCACGGACCACTTGACCTCCCGAACTATGGATATTCGATTCCTTTTGAGCCGAAATAGCTCTTTGATTCCCAGCTGGAATCTTCAACACATATGACCACATGTCCTTTTGGAAGTTACACCCATGCGAACAAGTGCTAGGCGTAAACCTCCACCCCACATGACCACTGGCGTGACCACAGGCTTAACCCCAAAAGGGGCCACATCGTGTTTCGTGAATCAGGGGTTCATGATGTAAGGCACCCTTGTTCCTCCAAGTCCTGAATTCTCGAAATGGGATTATTGCCTCTAGCTCCCCTCTTGAATCCTCCTATGGTGACCCTTGGCTATGACCTGGAGCTCAACCTCCGAGCACGTTAGGATTTCACGTATCGGGGGTTCACGATGCAAGGTTCCTCCCTTTACCCGAAAGCTGAAATCACGATATTCCTTTGCCACAAATCAACGACCCAGATTCTTCCCACGATCGACGGTCTAGATCGTGTCGGGATTTCGCGACTTTTGACTCTGAATCACAAATTTCTCCACACTCATGAAAACTGAAATGATGAAATTCCAAACATGATATCAACGACTCTCATTGATCTAGATCTGACAGACCTGATCGTGTCGAGATTTCGCGTATCAGGACTTCCAAAAATTGCTTTCCTTCGAACTCCCAACTCCCAAAATGATGAAATTTTGGAGTGCCAATCGACGACCCACACTCCTTTGGATATAACGTATACTATCACTCCTAAGATTGCGAGCATTGAAATACTCTCGCTCTTATCCTTCCTGCAACTCTCTGGATCTAATGGTCCATGGGAAATTGGTGATTCTCCTTTCGAGAATTTCAACCGTCGATTCAGACTTTTGAAAATTCCTACCAGAGAACTTGGCGTCCTTCCTTCCGAGATCTCTTATGGCGAAGTGAATTCAACCTTCGTTCTTCCTTCGAACTATTCTAAGTCTCTATCCCTCCTAAGCTTGGTTCTTGCTGCAAACTCAAGGACTCTAAAGAATCCTGCATGCATTCCCTGTGGTCTCTACAATAATCACTGATTATCTAGTATCTTCCACCTATGCGCACTCCTTGTGACAAACGTTCTTCAACCACTCACTTGGGCTGGAAAATTATAAGACTTAAATTGGTGGACGCACACCTTGCATGACTTTGTGCTACTTGCACTTCTACTGGTATAAGAAAAACAATATCCCTCTTGAGCTTTTTTGAGGTAAAACTCAGAATCTTGTCAACGCACTTCTTGCGGACCTTCACTGAACTCCTTGCAAGAATTCTCAGGAAGAGAAACAATTGAAACTTACACTCTCCCTCTCACAAAATTCATACATTCAACATGAAATCAACACATACACAACATTGAAACAAATGCACAATAAAGCATATAAGCAAACTGTAAACATACCATCCAATAGATGCAAACAATAATCATCACAACACCATGAAATTGGATCAAATAATTCTCATATTAATTCAAGTGCTTATGTACATGGTTTCAATAGCCACAAATATCTGCTTATACAATATTATACAATCTATCTTCTGCTCTGTTCTCCTATTCTCCTACTCTACAACTTCTAATTCTTCCTATTGATAATAATAATACAATACCATACATATGAGGGAGATTTCTTCGCGTTTTCCCTCCTACAACTCTAGATATCAAATTGAATTAAAGACTTCATCTACTTTACATTCATTATATTAAATGCCTACAACCGACAGATGAGAGAAAATGCTCAAGATCTGTGCTACAATCTCCAAGCCATAAAAGAAAAAAATATATTTTCAGATATTACATTAATGTTTCAGCTTTTCAAATTCAAAATGTCTTCAAAATGTGTGTTGTTGCATATCTAGTTGTCCTCCACTTGCACTCTCTCGCGATGCTCCTGCATCATACTCCTCTGGTTGAAAAATTCATGGAATCATGTCCATGAGCTCCTGCATTGTCTGTCCATGTTTTTGGATCTCTGCTTCGCTTTCCCAACTGGCATATTTAATCGGGTGTCCCTTCCACTTCACCAAGTATTCAAAATATGTATTTCTCCAGGTCTTCTTGCTATCTCTCTGATCAATGATCTTTTCCATATGCGACTTTTCATCTACAGGTAGTTGTTTGACCCACTGAACTTCCTTTTGGTTCTCTTCTTGTCTCGATTCATATTCTATGTAAGTATACATATCTTCTACGTTGAATATGGGTGATATTCCCACATCATCTAGAAATTCTATCTCATAATCATTTTCCTCAAATTTTCTTAGAATCTTACACGACCCTATCTTCTTCATATTCAACTTGTTATATGTTCCCCTCGGGAATATTTCCTTTCTTAGATGTGCTAAGACTAAATATCCTACTTCAAATTGAAGCTCTCTTCTGTGCTGATCCACTCTACACTTGTATTCCTGGTTGGAACTTTGCAACTGCTCTTTAACCTTACTGTGGATCTCTTGCATCTCTGTTGCAAAATCTTCCACTTCAGCACTTCTAAACTCATTCTGCTCCAAGTCTCTCAACTCAGATACTCGTCTTGGATGAATTCCATACATTATCTGGAATGGGCTATGTCCTGTGCTCCAGTTAGGTGAGTCATTATAGGAAAATTCTGCTTGTGGCAGAATATGACCCCACTGACTATGATGTTCAACAACTAAACTCCTCAACAAGTCTCCCAAGCTTCGATTTACTACCTCAGTCTGTCCATCCGTATGAGGATGATATGATGAGTTAAAAGATAAATTCATCCCTAGCTTCTTCCATAGTGTCATCAAAAAATGAACAACAAATTTGGTATCTCGATATGAAACAATACTCTTGGGTAAGCCATGAAGTCGAACAACTTCTTTGAAAAACATATTTGCAATGTGTGTTGCATCACTGGTTTTATGACATGGAATAAAATGTGCCATTTTGGAAAATCTGTCGACTACCACAAATATGGAATCACAACCTGTTTTTGTCCTCGACAGTCCTAACATGAAATCCATGCTTACCGCGTCCCACAACCTCTCTGGTATTGGCAATGGTTGATACAATCCTGTATTTTGTCTTTTTCTCTTTGCATGTTGGAAAATTCTACATTTGTTGACAAATTTCTTGACATCTATCCTCATCCCTGGCCAATAATACAAATTGTTCAGTTGCATGAATGTCTTATCATGGCCGAAATGTCCATCTAATCCCCCACTATGTTTTTCCTTTAAACGGTTTTCTCTCATAGAACTCTTCGGGATACAAAACTGATTTACTTTGAATAATAATCCATCCTAAATTAAATATTCAATCCATTGGCTTATGTCTCTCAGAACAAGATTCTCACATGCTTCATAAGCATCCTTGAAATCTGAATCATCTCTATACATATCCTTAAGGCTATCAAAACCTAAGGTCTTCACACGAAACTCCTGCAGAATTAAACATTTCTTTCTCAATGCATCAACAACCTCGGTAGCAGTTCCAGAAATGTGCTTTATAACAAAAGTAAAGTTCTGCATAAATTCAACCCATTTTGCATGTTTCTAGTTCAATTTTTCCTGTTTGGTTATGAATTGTAAAGCATGGTTGTCGCTATAAAAAATGAACTCTTTCAGAACTAAGTAATGTCCTTATTTCTCCAGTGCTTGTATGATTGCATAAAACTCTTTATCATACGTGGAATATTTGATTTTGGCCTTATTCAGATTCTCACTGAAGTATGAAATTGGTCTATTGTCTTGACTTAAGACTGCTCCAACTGCAAATCCACTTGCATCACATCTCACTTGAAATGTTTTACTGAAGTCTGGAAAAACCAGAACTGGTTGTTCAATTATCTTCTCTTTCAACAACTTAAAACTTTTCTCCGCTTCCTCTATCCAATGAAAATATTTATGTCTTTTCTTGACTGTGTCCATCATTGCTGCGCAAATTCCACTAAAATTTCTGACGAACTTCCTGTAAAAACTGTCTAGTCCATGGAAGATTCTGACTTCAAAGATATTCCTCGGCAATGGCCATTCTTTGATCACTTTTACCTTCTCAGGATCCATCTTCAACTCATTTGAAGAGATTACAAAACACAAACAAATGAGTTCTTTCTTCATGAAAGACAACTTCTTCAGATTTATCAACAACTTCTCTTGCTTCAACCTCCTCATCACTAGAGTTAAATGTCTCAAATGCTCTTCCTCAGTCTTACTGAAGATCAATATATCATCAAGATACACAATTACAAACTTTCCAATGAAATCTTTTAAGACTTCGTTCATTAATCTCATAAAAGTACTTGTTGCATTAGTCAAGCCAAATGGCATGACAAGCCATTCATACAACCCCTAATTCATCTTGAATGTTGTATTCCATTCATCACCTTCCCTCATTCTAATCTGATCATATCCTCTTTTCAAATCAATTTTTGAAAAAAACTTTTCCCCACTCAAGCAATCCATCATGTCATCCATCATGGGTAAAGGAAATATATACCTGATGGTGATTTTTTTTATAGCCCTCGAGTATGTACACATCCTCCATCCACCATCCTTCTTTGGACTTAACACTGTTGGTACAACGCATGGACTCAAGCTTTCTCTGATCAACTCTTTGTCCATCGAATCTTGGACTTGCTTCTTGTCCTCTTCATTCTCCTGTAGCGTCAATCTGTATGCTACTTTGTTTAGAAAAATCGCTCCTGGTAGAAGGTCAATGTGATGGCTTATACTTCTTATGGGCGGAAATGAACAAGGTAAATATTCCACCACTATATCAGCGAAATTCTCCAGCAGTTCTTGAATATCCTCTAGTAGATCATCTATCGAGGTGCTGGTCAAGATGACTTTAGGTTTTCTTATCACAACAAACTACATTTATTCACCTTTCTTGAATTCATCCAAAAGTTCCTTCCCACTCATGAGAAGTATAGTATTGCTTGCTTCTTCTTTCACCTTCTTTACTTTAATCGGAAGAAACATGTGTGTCCTACCATTCTTTTCCAAGGTATAGGTGTTCTTTCTCCCATCATGAATAAAATTTCTATCATATTTCCAAGGCATCCCCAAAAAAAGATGAAAGACATCCATGGGAATAACATCACATAAGATCTCATCTCTATATCCCCCTATCTTAAATTCAATTAAACACTATTTAGTGATGGTTACCTGATGTCCTTTTTCCAACCACGAAACCTTGTATGGGCTCGAATGTGCAACTGTCTGCAATTCCAGCTTCTCTACCATTTATGTGGATACTATATTATCTCTACTTCCACTGTCCATTATCACTTTGCATACCCTATCCTTGGTCTTGCAAGCAGTTCTAAACAAACTGTTCCTTTGGACTGGATTCTCTATCTCCTTCTTTGACTTCAAGATAATTTTCCTCATCATTAAGGATCTTCCTCCTTCTGCATATTCCGCCTCAACATTTTTCCTTTGCGCTTATGAAATGTGAGATTCGCCTCCTCCATCTCTTTTTCTATAGGGACATTCCCAAGACTTGTATCCAATCTTTCCACAGACAAAAGACTTTATTTCACCACCTCTACCTCTTCCTCTTGCTCTTGCGCGAGGAAAAGTGTTCCTATCAGCATATTGTCTTCCCTGTGAACTTCCTCCTCTTTCTGGGTGATTATGAGGTTTCTTTTCTTCATACTTGGGCTTCTATACTCTGTCCTGGGCAATTTCTTTGCTTCTGCTATGAATTCTACCTCTGCCTCTTTGACCTTGCTTTCGGGCCAATTTCTCTTCTACCTTCAGAGCAATCGGATAAGCATCTTCCACATTTCTAATCGTCACCATGCTTATCTCATCCTGAATGTCATATCTCAGACCATTCATATATTTGGTGACCTTTTCATCATCACTCTCATGATGACCAACTCTAATGTTGAATCGGTAAAACTCTTCAGTGTACTCCTTCACTGTCATCCCCTTCTATCTCAAATTCTGCATTATTCGAAATACATTAATTTGGTAATCTCTGGGTATAAACGTGGATTTCATATTTGCGACCATATTATCCCATATTTTGATTCTTTGCTTGACTTTGCAACGCTTGTCGACCTGTAGTTCATCTCACCACAGTGTTGCATGTCCTTTCAGTCTAGTGACAACATGTTTTACTTTCTTATCTTCTTCGATGTCTTCATAATCAAAATATTTATCCAGAGCTCTAAACGAATCTAGCAACTCCTCAATGTCTAAGTTTCCTTCATACATCGAGATGTCCATTTTTTCTCTAGCCCCTATTCTTGCAACAACTCTAAATAGATGTTCCTTTGCAACATCTTTGATTGCAACTTCTTCTTCTTCGAATCTTGATTCATTCTCATTTTCGGATTCACTGACATATCCAGTATCATCTGTCCATTTCTCTGTTATCTCCATAGCTTCTAATCAAGCACAAAGTTCTCTCATTTCCCTTTCCACATCTGGATCGGGCATAGGTCTCTCTTGACGTCTTCTTGGCAACATTGTTTCAATATGCCCATGCATAATTCAAATCACAATTGTTCCTTGTCTTCCCTCGTATGGAAAACAAAATTTGTTAGCTAAGCTCTGATACCACCTGACGTATACCCCCACCTTAGCAAGGTCTACTTGACCTCCCGACCTATGGATCTTTGATTTCGTTTGAGCCAAAATAGCTCATTGATTCCTAACTGGAATCTTCAACACATATGACCACAAGTCCTTTTGGAAGTTACCCCACGAGAACAAGTGATAGGTGTAAACCTCCACCCCACGTGACCACTGATATGACCACAGGATTAACCCCAAAAGGGGGTGTGTCATGTTTCATGAATCAGGGGTTCACGATGTAAGGCACCCTTGTTCCTCCAAGTCCCGAAATCCTAAAATGGGCTAACTGCCTCTAGCTCCCCCCTTGAATCCTCCTATGGTGACCCTCGGCTATGACCTGCGGCTCAACCTCCGAGTGCATCAGGATTTTGCGTATCAGGGGTTCATGATGCAATATTTATCCCTTTACCCGAAATCCAAAATCACGATATTCCTTTTCCACAGATCAACGACCCAGATTCTTCCCAGGATCGACAGTCTAGATCGTGTCGGGATTTCATGACTTTTGACTCTGAATCAAAACTTTCTCGACACTCCCAAAATCTGAAGTGAAGAAATTCCAAACATGAGATCAATGAATCTCGTTGATCCATATCTGATGGTCCTGATTGTGTCGGGATTTCATGTATTGAGACTTCCGATAATTGCTTTCCTTCGAATTCCTAACTCCCGAAATGATGAAATTTCAGAGTGCCAATCGACAACCCACACTCCTTTGGATCTAACGGCTCCTATCCCTCCTAATATTGCAAGTTTTGAAAGACTCTCTCCGTTATTCTTCCCACAACTCTCTGGATCTAACGGTCCACGAGAAATCAATGATTCTTCCTCCGAGAATTTCAACCGTCCATTAAGAATTTTGACAACTCCTGCCAGAGAACTTGGCATCCTTCCTTCTGATCTCTCTTGTTGTGAAGTGACTTCAATATTCGTTCTTACTTTGAACTATTCGAATTCTATATCCCTCCTGAGCTTGGTTCTTGCTGTAAACTCAAGGATTCTAAAGAATCTTGCACGCACTCCCTGTGGCCTCTACAATAATAATTGATTTTCTAGTAACTTCCACCTCTGTGCACTCCTCGTGATAGATGTTCTTCAACCACTCACCTGGGTTGGAAAATTCTAAGACTTCAATTGGCATGCGCACACCTTGCACGAATTTGTGCTACTTGCACTTCTACTGGTATAAGAACAACAATATCTCTCTTGATCTTTTTTGAGGTAAAACTCAGAATCTTGTCAATGCACTTCTTGCGGACCTTCACTGCACTCCTTGCAGGAATTCTCAAGAAGAGAAACAAATTGAAACTTACACTCTCCCTCTCACATAATTCATACATTCAACATGAAATCAACACATACACAACATTGAAACAAATGCACAACATAGCATATAAGCAAACTGTAAGCATACCATCTAATAGATGCAAACAATAATCATCACAACACCATGAAATTGGATCAAAGCATTATTATATTAATTCAAGTGCTTTTGTACATGGTTTCAATAGCCACAACTATCTACTTATACAATCTTCTACAATCTATCTTCTTCTCTGTTCTCCTATTCTCTTACTCTACAACTTCTAATTCTTCCTATTGAGAATAATAATACAATACCATACATACGAGGGAGATTTATTTGAGTTTTTCCTCCTACAATTCTAGCTATCAAATCAAATTAAAGTCTTCATCTACTTTACATTCATTATATTAAATGCCTACAACCATAATATGAGAGAAAACACTCAAGATCTGCGCTACAATCTCCAAGCCATAAAAGAAAAAAATATCTTTTCGGATATTACATTAATGTTTCATCTTTTCAAATTCAAAACATCTTCAAAATGCCCGTTGTTGCATATCTAGTTGTCCTCCACTTGCGCTCGCTCGCTATGCTCCTGCATCATTCCTTCTAGTGGGTGCTAGAGAAACCAGAGAGTTTGTGCTCTCAACAAGTTGCTTCTTGTAAAACAAAGGTTGTAGCCTCAAGAGGAGTTGGAGCTCATAAGAATGATAATGTAAAGAAAATAAAGATTGCTTATCATATCAAGAAGAAGAGGTTTTTCCCTTTATGGGTTTCCTTGGGAAATATCTATCTCTGTATATTTCATGTGTGTGATTGATGTTTAATATTCTATTTCTTAATTCCCTGCATCATTGTGATCGTCATTAAGTGTTTTGTAAAGAGTTTAAAATGGGAATAATTGTTTAAGTACAGTAACAACTGATTCACCCCCCCCTCTCTTATTTGTCCAACATATACTGCAGTGTTACACGCCTCTTCCCAAAGAAACATAGGCAACTCATGGTCATGTATCATACCCCTAGAAGAACTGATGATGGACCAATTCTTTCTCTCTGCAACCCCATTTTGTTAAGGGTTGTATGCAACTATCATCTCCCTCTTGATCCCTACCTCCTTATAGAAACCCTTGAATTCATTGGAGGTGTACTCTCCCCCATTATCCTACCTAAATAACTTGATCGTCTTCCATGTTTGGTTCTCCACATGAGCTCTAAAATCCTGAAATGCATTGAAGAACTCATCCTTGGTCTTCATAGAGAATATCCAGGTTTTCTTGGAAAAATAATCAATGAATGTCACATAGTATGATGCTCCCTACACTGATTCTACTAACATCAACCCACTCACATATAAATTTATAATATCTAATATCCCCTTGGACCTACTATCACTACTTGGAAAAGCAACCTTAGCATTCTTTCCAAGTGCACACCCTCTGAATACTCCCTACTGCTCAATAATGAACTTTGGAAGACCTGTAACAATCCCCCTCATAATCATAAATTCCTTATAGTGTAGGTGTCCCAACCTCTTGTTCCATATCTCACATAGTTTGTCACTTCCTAACCAATATTTCCCTACAACCTATATAAAGTTCCCTCTCTAACCCCAAAAACCACTTTTGTATTTGAGCTAGCTTTCTCTAGACGTGTGGGTATTTTCCCTCTCTAAAAAGTAACAAAAAAATCCTTTTCCTCCATAGATGAGACTGAGAGCAAATTCTTCTTCAATATTGATACATAAATCACACCTGGGCATCTAAAGAACCTCCTCACTCATGTTGGAACATAATTGTTCCTTCTCCCTTCACTACATACTTCGCATCATCACCAAGATCCACTTGAACATATGAATCCCTCTCCATAAGAATGTTAAATATCTCCCATGCTTCTGTCATATGACTTGATGCACCACTATCCAAGAACCACACACTCCTGGTAGTTGTGCTGGTAGAAAGGAAAGAAACTAGTAAGAAATCCATCTCAAAATTCATTGCAAACTCATCTTGATGCATCTCTATTGATGTTTCTATATGCGTCTTTCCTTTTCCCTTATTGCTCTATGGACATTGCGATGCATAATGTCCATTCTTATGACATGAGAAGCACTCGATTTTACTCAAGTCCTTCTTCTTCCCTAGTTGTGATGATCCTCCATGATTGTTACCCTTATTTTTGGAACTCTTTCCTTTTCCCTTCTTCATCTTACTAACAAGAGCCAAGTTCTCATCACTACTTCCCTAATTTCTTCTCTTATACTCCTCTCAAGTATCTTCTTGGATGCAATCATCCCAAAGTATCTCTCAATCTAGGAGATGTTCTCGAGCATAGAATCTCTTGAAAAATGGTTCCCAAGACTTGGGAAAACCATTCAATGCCACATTCACAATCTCTACGCCATTCATTTTCTCCCCTATGGCTCAAATTTGATCATGAACCCGAGTGATCCTCAAGAAATAGTTGGTAACAATATTAGATCTAGACATCTACACTCATTTAAGTTTATTTCTTAAGACCATCTTTTTATTCACATTAGTGCTTTGGAATAAACCTACCAAGGCATCCAAGATCTCTTTGGCTGTCTTCTTCTCGGATAGGTGAAGAATTAGATGATCCTTCACTAAATCCAAGATAACTCTCTCATCTTTGATCTCCTTCCTCTCGTGATCTACCAAAGTTGTTGGGTATGTCGATGGAGCAACTACTTTTTCCACTAAATCCCAACGGTCAAACTTCTTTAATGACAAATCCACTCTTACTTTCCAAGATAGGAATTTATATGCTCCATCCAATATGTCTTCAACTCTCATACTTTTTGATGCCATCCTTTAGACCCAATAAACTACCCTGTAATAACATGCTACTGAAATTTCCCTTGTATTGACATGTATGACATTGTACATGCTTGTCACCATTGAAACCCACATATGTACCTAGACCCTCATACATGCACTCAAAGAGTGTACAAAAACTTGTACAACTTGACCTTACTATGGCAGCTCCAATCAACTGAAACTTACTTATGGCTGCCCCTGTTATGTCTTCTCCTTAACCTCATCTCTATATGGAAGTCCTTCTCCACGTATCCAATATCTCCTTGATTCACATTCCTTTGGGATCCAACCCTTTGAGAAAAAATCCTTCTATGATCTGTATCAATGTATCAAGTGTCATCTCCTTCACCCTTTCCTTGATTTTATAATATTGAGTTATGAACTAACCTTGGTATCCAAAGTGATTGATGATTGAGATTACTTATCACATTACTTGAATTCAATGGATATTATTTAATTCACAACTCTAATTAGATCATTTCTTTAAATAAAACTAACTCTCTTATAAAATCACTTTACTTTAAAAATTCCTTTAATTAAAGTAAAGTCTCAAGGTAGAAGGATTTGGAAAACTTCCACATGTCTAGACACTTAGACCTATGCCCAAATACTTGTCTAATGCTACAAACATCAACACCCTCTCTGCAACCTACATTTATAAAAAATGGCTAAAGAGTAGGATATACAAGTGTTTGAAATATAATCCTTGGGATTGTGGTATTTGTAACATTAATGTACATATGAAGCGTCATAGGTGATAGGAAGAGTCATACGTTGGAGAATACCAATGGTTTCATTTTTTATATTTATTAAGCTTCATGCTATTGTAATAATCATCTTGTGGAGTTATGATTTCTTCTCACTGTTATGAGGAAAATATCTCTATGGCATGGGGTAAACCACAACAGACAGAATGGCATGTAGAAATCAACTCTAATCCCAAGTATGCTATATAAATTAAATTCTAAAAGGACAAGGTCAAGAGCCTACCTCGTCCGAACGTTTGATGAAGACCATCGTTGAGCACACAAATCAAAGCTTTATAGCCACAACTTGTCCTCAACAACCAAGATACGCAAGCATATGGTGAAAATATATAATTTTGTCATATATACTAGCATAATCCATTAACATACATGAAAAATACGTCCATGGAATATTAATTCAAATATTTGCAAGATATCAATTGGACGAGAAAATAGTATTTCTATTAAAATAATCAACAGAGGTATATAGGTGAAAAACTTCTGTAACGACACATGTTGGAACCGAGAAACTAAGTCCCTCCAACTGGGTATCCACCACTTCAATCCTCCACCAAAGGCAATCTCATATAAAGGAGCCAATGAGGTTCTCCATCACAAAGAAGGAAGAGTTTGGGGGCTGAACAAGGGGTTCATACTTTCAAGGACAAAGGGATGCAGACTCAATATGAAGTGAAATTTCTCCAGAGTGTCTTTTTCTCTCAAAGTTGAATTGTTTGTAATCCCTCAAGGCTTGGATATGGCTCAATTTATATCCTTCAAATGGAACTGAAGGGCCGATTCAGAGCGTTTCCATTATATCGAACGTCAAGGATCATGGATCTTGTGACATGGCATGGAAACCCAACATATTTTTTAATTTTGAGCACCAAACCTGATGTACGTGGGCTATAGTGGAGAAACCTACGTATAGGCTTATTTTCTAACTGAAGGGCACATATATGTGGAAAAATGTTCCTTTTTGGCTCAAGAAGGTACAAAAGGGGACTTCAAGTCTGCATAGGGAAATGGAAATTCCATCCAAGCAAGTTGCATGGGGTGAGTCAAACTTTGTTGTAACACTCACTCTTGGCCTGACAGTGGTATCAGAGCCACGCTAACTCCATGAATTATTCTCTTGGCATTTCCTTTCCCTGAGAGAACAAAAAACGCCCTTGATATCCTACCTAATTCTCTTCCCTCAGCGCTCTGATTTATTCTCTACAAAGAACACCCTAATACGGTTATGCTTCTCATTGTTGGTCACCCTCCTTATGTTGTGCCTCATTCTTTTCTCTAAGAAACCCTATAAATTATTTCTGTTGTTGCAAAATCATTCATTCTATCTTGTTGCTACCATATTTAGGTTCGCATGACCTCACTGCCTTGACCTCGCCTTAACACTGTCGTCGGTATCACTCACAACCTCACTGTTAGGAACCAAGTACCAAGATAGCATAGAAAAACCTCACAATAAGTACTCAATGCGTTGAAAAAGAGATAATTTTAGATCATAAGCCTATTCAAGGGGGCAACCTCCTTATACACCACATATATTTCCAAATACAAGGTGATTCCAAATGAAAAGGTATCCTTGGTATATATAGGAGACTAGGAGTTACAATTACAACTAATGGACCCAAGCCGACATAAATAAAATAACATTACTAATGTAATATGCCCTAATTAAGGGGTAATGTGCCACTGTTTAGGGATTAACATGCCCCTCCCCTTCAGAAAAGTGTTGTCTGCAACACTTGAATAATCATGGATGATTTTGTATAAAAAGACTTATCTTCCCAAGTGGAATCTTCAGCAGGTAGTTTCCTCCACTTAATGAGATACTCTAAAATGGATCTATTCCTCAGCTGGTGAATTCTTGTGTCAGTGATATCTTCAGGCTCCAATATGATTTTTCCTTCCTCGTCAAGTTATGGAAATATAGTTTGAACTGGGATCTTGTCACCTATAACCTTATTTAAGCATGAAACATGCAAAATTGGGTGTACTCATGAAGATGCGGGAAACTCCAATTTGTATGCCATAGTACCAATCTTTTGCAACACCTTATAAGGGCCATAGTGCTTTGGTGATAATTTATTATCCTTCTTGGCTTGCTTGAGGGACATATGTTTGTATGGTTGTAGTCTTAAAAACACCCAATCCCCTACTTCAAAACTTCTTTCACTATGATTTTGATTTGCTTGTTGTTTCATGCAATTATGTGCCATGGTCAGGTTGTCTTTTAAGATTTGGAGAACTTGTTGTTGATGCTTTATGTGATCTTCCACTACTTGAACCTTAGATTTTTATTTTAGATAAGAATTGATGGAAGGAGGGTGGTATCCATAGAGTTCCATAAATGGTTTCATTTTTGTTCCAGTATGTAAGGAAGTGTTATACCTCCATTCTACCAAGGGTAACCATTTGAACTATTGTGTTTGTTTATCAGAGACAAAGAAACAAACGTATCCTTCCAGAAATTTGTTCACTATCTCGGTTTGTCCATCATATTGAGGATGATAAGATGAGCTATGAGCCAATTGAGTACCCAAACAAGAAAATAATTTTGTCCAAAAATGTCCAGTGAAGATGGGATTTCTATCACTTACAATAATCTTTGGGCTTCCATCTAGCTTTTGAACTGTCTCCATGAATGCGGTGGAAACTGTACTGGATTTGAAGGGATGAGAGAGTGCACAAAAGTGTGTGTACTTGGTCAGTCTATCAACAATCACCATGATGACACTCTTTCCTTCACACTTTGGTAACCCTGTGATGAAATCCATGGAAACCTCCTCCCAACGTTGACTTGGGATGGCTAATGGTTGTAAAAGACCTGGGGTATTAATTGTTTCCACCTTATTTTGTTGGAAAACCAAACATTCTGCCAGAAACCTTTGAACATCATTTTTAAGGCCATCCCAAAAAAAATCCTTCTTGACCCTATGGTAGGTTTTCAAAAATCCCGAGTGCCCTCCTATTGGAGAGGTGTGAAATTCCAATAGTACCTTTTGCTTGAGTTGGGAGTTCTTACATAAATATAAGCGATCTTTATACCATATTGAATCATTTTTCCATGTAAATGTATCTAATGCATTAGAATCCCGCTGCAACCTTTGAATGAGAGTCCACACGTTTTCATCATTATTCATTCATCCCTCGCTTTTATTATCCAATCGGGTTGGATGATCGAGATAGCACAGAGAAAGGCCTCAACATCTTCATCCTTTCTTGAGAGTGCATCTAACACAACATTTTTCTTCCCTTTTTTATAGATAATTTCAAAATCATAACCCAATATCTTGGTCACCCATTTTTTTTGTTCTTCTGAAGATAGTCTTTGTTCCAAGAAGTATTTAAGACTATCATGATCTGTTTTGACCTTGAAGTGCCTACCTATTAGGTAAGGGCGCCATTTCTTCAATGCATGTAGTATTTCCATCATTTCCTTCTCATAAATGGGTTTGTGTAAGTCCTTTCCCTTGAGTGGTTGACTTTCAAAAGCAAAGTTCTTTCCTTCTTGCATTAGAACAACACCAATGCCATTTCCCGAGGCATCACATTCCACAATAAAGGTTTTTGTGAAGTCTAGTGTGGTCAAGACATGATCTTTGCACATCGCCTATTTAAGTTGTTCAAAAGCTTGAGTTTCCATTGGAGTCCATGAAAATGCATCCTTCTTAGTTAATGTCATTAAAGGTGTTGTTATTCTTCCATAGTTCCAAACAAACTTGTGGTAGTAACCTGTCAAACCCAAAAATCCTCTAAGATTCTTCAATGTTTTGGGAATCGGCCAGTTCATCGTGGCCTTAATCTTGTTAGGGTTTACCTTGACACTTTCATGAGATACAATATGACCCAAATATTCTACCTCCTTCATCCCAAAGAAACATTTGGATGGTTTGGAATATAGTTATTTCTCCTTTAGTAGTTGTAGCACCTTGTAAACATGTCACACATGATCCTCCCAAGACTTGCTATAGATTAGTATATCATCAAACAATACTAACACAAATTTTCTAAGGAAGGGATTGAAAATGGAATTCATCAACCCTTGGAATGTGGAAGGTGCATTTGTAAGGCCAAAATGCATGACCAAAAAATCATAATGGTCTTCATGAGTTCGGAATGTTGTTTTTGGGATATCTGCTTCCTTCATTCTAATCTAATGATACCCTGAATGGAGATCCAACTTTGTGAAATAGATTGCTCCATGTAGTTCATATAACAATTCATCAATGAAGGGAATGGGAAACTTATCTTTACTATTGATCTTGTTGAACTCTCTATAATTTGGACACATACGCCATGAGCCATCTTTCTTGAGTACCATTACCATCGATGCAGAGTAAGAACTTTGTCTAGGTCTAATAATTCCAGCCTCTAACATTTCTTCAACCATACGCTCAATTTCACTCTTCCGGGCATAAGGGTATCTATAAGGCATGATGTTAGGAGGAACACTCCCAGGAATTAGGTGAATAGACTGATCATGATTTTGAGTGGGTGGAAGACCTTTGGGAATATCTTCAAATACTTTGGAATGCTTATCAATGATCCCTTGGAGATCTAGAAGAATAGATGTCTTAGATGTTTGAACATCTAGTGAGCATAATTGTGAAATTACACCTTGATGCCCCTTTTTCAATAATTGTTTCATGCCATTAGAGCTTATCACCTTACTGGGTTTCCCTGTGATACCCCTTAACTCAATTTATTTTCCTTCCAATGAAAATTTCATGAAAAGTTCTTCAAAACTAAAATCCATTATTCCTAATTATTGTAACCATTGGATTCCTAGTACGACATCAACACCACCCATGGGTATAGAAATCATTAGACTATTCATTACATATTCCCCCATAGTAATATTGATCTTATTGAATTTTCCTGAGAAATTGATAGTTCCTCCATGTGCAATCATTACTCGAAACTTTGGCGCTGGATATACAAAGAAATTGAGATCTTTGGATAATTTATAGTGAATGAAATTATGACTACTACCATAATCAATTAGTACTATTACCTTTTTCTTTTTTATATCTCCTTCTATCTTTAGCGTTTGAGGAGTGCTAATTCCATCCAATTAATTACATGATATCGTGGGAGTCAACTCTTCAAAAGAAATTGCTTCTACGTTTTCATATTGAGATGGTTCTTGTTCTTGTTCTTGTTCCTCTTCACAATCTATGTAGAATAATTTATTCTCACCACACTTATGTCCCTTATTGTACTTGTTGTCACAATTAAAACATACAACTTTTTCTTTTCCTTCCTCCAAGTGTTGAGGTGTCAACCTTGTAGGTTGAGGTTTTTAGAACATGAAACATTATTCTCTCGATAGATGTTAGGAGTGGTCCTTCTAGTAGCCATAGCCATATTTTTAATTTCAACATTTCTTGCCACCCTTAATGCATTCTCCAATGATTTGGGTTCCCAAAGGCGAACCTCATGTTGAATGTTATCCTTTAAAGTTCCTATGAATACAACAATCATGTGCTCATCTGGAATATCCGTTACCTTTATATTCAATCTTTGGAAGTTCTCAATGTGCTCTGCAATTGAACCCTTTTGCTTGAGATTTATCAATTGGCCAAAGAAGGTATTTCTCGTTGTATCCTCATAGTGTGCTATCATTTCTTCCATGAACATTGTCCAAGTGACGAGGGATTTACGAGAACAAGGCCATCGATACCACACAAATTGATTGGGTTCTAAATATAAAGAAGAAACCCGTACCTTTTGCGTATGTAGAACGTCATGTAGATCAAATAATTTATCCATATGAAGTATCCATGTGATTGGATCCTTTCCATCAAACTTCCTCATATCAATCTTAGGAAAGTGGTTGGTCTTCAAACCAAAGTTGGAGTTTCTCCATTCTTGATTCATCTTTCTTTTATCCTCATCATGAATTTCATGGGATACATTTTCACTTTTAGGTGTCCTCTCTATTAGAAAATGTTTCAATCCTTCCATGATATCCCTTTTTAAACCCTCCATCTTAGTATCCATCATTTCCTCCAACTTAGCTTCAATTGAATCCATCATCCCTTGTAGTTCATATTTTGTTATTGTCTTCTTTTGTAAATCATTTATGTCTCTGCGCATTTCTTCACCTTCATCAAGAGTCCAAGTAGGATTGTTTGGAGGCTTAATTGGTGTATACGTTCCCTTTTTTGGTGGCATGTTGGCCAAGTATCACTTTTAAACCTTGATTTCGAGGTGGTTCTGCTAGACAATATTTCTTCTACTGTATCTCCAAAATTTCGATCCTTATGGGTCTGAAAAATTATTTTTGTAGCTCTCTGATATGTCTTATCTGCAATTCCACAAGTCTGATTAAAATTCGATGTGCCAAGTGGAAGTTATGGTAACTTACCCACACCTTTTTGAATTTTGTCCCTTCCAGGAGAGCGTACTTTTAAAGCGTTCCAAGATCACAATATATGATATTTGATTCTGAAAATTTTACCATAAATACTACAAACTTTCCACTATCCAATGCAACTGGTCTCACTTAATTTGGATACTCACTGAAGAAGATATAATTGTTTTACATGGAAGACATGTTTGAGACTAGTTAATAAGACTAGTCATATACCCTATCTTGCACAGGGTGTATCTAAAACAGTAGGATGAAAAATAAGATGAAGTTTTTATCACAGATACCTTGATAACTTCTATGAATAACCTATAGATTTCATGGTCTGAAATTGTACAGAAAAAAATGTATAGTGAATATTCCAAGATGACTAAATTCAGGATGATTCAAGAACCCTATCTTACACAGGATATATCTTCGAAAGTATAAGGCCAAAAGAGATGAAATTTTAACCCCTTGTACCTTGAGCTGTCTACTAAATATACTCCAAGGGGTTCCTAATGAAACAACATAGAAAACATTTATAGAGAAAATCCCAAGGTCTCTCAGATGTAGTAGCGAAACCCCCAAGACCTTGATCTCTGATACCAAATGTTAGGAACCAAATACCAAGATAGCATAGAAAAACCTCAGAATAAGTACTAAATGCCTTGAAAAAGAGAGAATTTCAGATAATAAGTCTCTTTGAGGGGGCAACCTCCTTATATACCAAATAGATTTCCAAATACAAGATGATTCCAAATGAAAAGGTATCCTTGGTATATGTAGGAGACTAGGAGGTACAATTACAACCAATGGACCCAAACCGACATAAATAAAATAACATTACTAATGTAATATGCCCTAATTAAGGGGAAATGTGCCATTATTTAGGGATTAACACTCACTAGTCACCTTAACACTATTGCAGGTATCTCTCATGTGATCTAGCTATCCTCACATGATTAGTATGAATGCATCAATTCAAGGTATCTTACACTTACTATGCAGAGAGATCCGTGTCGAGTAAGGTCATGCATAGACACAAATACATCATTTAGTTTCTATGGTATCTCCTTTTGTTTAGAGATTCCAAAGATTGATTCACACGGGATCCACTCACCTCAATTTTGGAGGGTATTCTCACGTTGTCTACTCATGAAGACACAATGTATATCATATATGGATTCTTGCTTGAGGGAAGGCCTTGGTGCTCACCTATATCACAACCTCACGGTCCTGATATGAATCACTGGTTGGGATTCTCAATAGTATCTCCCTTCTTGGTATCTTAGACACATAGCAATTCTCTTTACTGGATGAGAATCCATCATTTTTTTGTGAGCATCCATCACTATTTTTTGTGAGCATCCATCACTATTTTTTGTGATATTCCTACTGCTACGATATGGAGGTGAAATCGTTTCTCCAGAGATATTCACTTATAATATGTTGCAATGGTGTATTTCTTATTCCTCAAGTTCGATTTGTTACCTTCATTAGTTGAGAACTCTCTTGGTTCCATTGTCTATTTTTATTGGTATACAATTAGGCTGCACCATTGTTCTTTTGTTGCAATATCACTATTTTTCTACACATGTGTGAAGATAAAAAATGCATTCTCTCATCTCCATTGGCGGCATGGTGTTGATTGGAAAAGAGAACTACAGAGAATGGTACCGGAATATCAAGAGCACATTTATATTCAATGACCTGTGGAAAGGGATTTTCAAATAAATAGTAGTCCCTTAGAGCAACAAAATCACTTAAGAAGAAGCGAAATTAGAGGAAACCTCAGAATTGAAGACGAAGAGTAGAAGACTTGGTAGAAGACCGGTCATTTCGACCTCAAACAAAGAACATGAAATATAAGAAGAAAAAGGCCATAAGGCATATGATTTAATCTATGTGAAAGTAAGTGAGGAGGTGAGTCATCATATTTCTTCCAATAGTGATTCATATGGTGCCTTGAAAATATTGAAAGAAATTTATCACACATTCTGAGGTTGAACTCATACAACTAATATTGAAGCTCTTCAACCTAGAGTTGAAGAATGATGACCCCATGGATTTAGATTCATAAATAAAAAACATAATGTATGACATTGAAGCCACTGAAGCGAATATTGATATTCCTCTCACATCCTTCAGTAAGGTCCTCTACCCTACATATTCTCACTACCTTGAATCAATGCAATCAAGTGATCAAATGAAATCCATCACATTTGACAAGATAGTGAAGAAAGTTTCATATCGTGAGAAATCCTTTGGAAATAAGTCATCTCCTCTTACTAGCAATATTGTCTACCTTAGGCATGGGGGTAGACACAACCAAGGTGATAGATCCAATCTTCCTTGTACTCATTGCAAAAAGAATGGGTCACATGAAGAAAATTCTTGCAGAGTTCCATGGGACAAGATCAAAGAAGAGAGAAGAAATAAGAAAGAGGACAAAGGTAAACCTTTAGAACAAGAAAAAGGTAATCCAAATGAATCTTCCCATCACATCGTTGCTCATTGCAATATAGGAGTAGAAGAAGATTTATTTAAAACTGCATATAGTCCTTGGAAAGATGCATGGCTTCTTGAAACAGGAGCAACCTCTCACATGACATTTCGAAGAGACTTTTTTGAAGACTTCAATGGAAATGTAGATGGCATAGTGTATTTTTCAGACAAGTCTGGCCTCAAACCCTTGGAAATGGGCATCATTAGACTCAAGTTGCCTGGATTTTCGTATTTTCTTCTACACAATGTACTCTATCTTCTTGAGTTGAAAAGGAGCTTGTTGTCCCTTATGCACATCATACAACAAGGCCACTTTGTTCATATGATTATTTGAAAAGTTGAAATACGAAAGGATTCCGATAACATGATTTTTATGATCGGAATGGAAGATGGAAGACTATTGAAACTAAATGGGACATCTTCCCATACACACAATGATGCATACATCTCTGATCAAGGTGAAGGTATAATGTCATCAAGTCTTTTGTGGCATGCTATATTTGTTCATATCAATTATGACAATATTCGTTTATTGAGAAAGAATGGTGTTAAGGTCTGCCTACTATTCCTAGAAAATTGAAACAATGTGATGTATGTATCCTTGGAAAGCATAGAAAACAACCATTCCATGATTCTACTTCTAGAACATGTAGAAAATTTGAACCAATTCATTCCGATTTGTGCGACCCTATGCTTGTTCCTTATTCAAATGGAAATAAACATAAAATGTATTTTGTTGATGATTACACAAGGATGTGTTGGGTGTACTTGTTGAAATATAAATCACAAGCTTTTGAAACATTTAATAAATTTCATGTATGGATTCAAAATGAAGCTCAGTCTCGTATTGGCTCTCTTCACATTGATAATGGAAGAGAATAAACATCTAATGAATTTGAAAGCTACCTTCCCCAACACATGATCAAACATCAAACCACAATTCCATATAATCCCCAACAAAACAATGTGGTTGAATGAATGAACATGTCACTCCTAAATATGGTTCGTTCCATGACAATTTTTAAGAATGTTAAATTGATTTTTTGGGCTGATGCAGTTCTATGTAGAGTTTATGTTAAACAAAAGTGTCCATCTCATGCTCTAGAAAACAAGACTCCATATGAAATGTGGTATGGACACATTCCTTTGGTGAGGCATCTCGGGGTATTTGATTCCACCTGTTATGCCTTGATTCCTAAGGAGAAAAGAAGCAATCTTGATAAAAGGAGTTGGAATTCCATCTTCTTTGGGTACTCAAATACCACCAATGGGTATAATCTTTACAATGAGACAAAGAAGAAGTTCATCGTTTCCATAGATGTGATCTTTCTTGAATCCACCAAGAAAGACAAAATTTTTGAGAGGCAACTTGATCATCTAGAAATATTTACTCGTGTAAAGACATATAATGAATTTGATGATGAGATTCCACATCTTGAAGGGGGGATCATTATCTTGGCTCAATATCTCGAATATCCTTTTGAAGTTCCATATTCCCCACACGAAGAAGTTAATGCCACTTCATCAGAACTTGAAGTTCAATTGGATGATGTGATCAAGAATATTGAAAAGCTAAGGCTTGATGAGAATGTGACACCATCGCAATCAATTGAGCAACCTGGATTGTCTTTGAAAGGTCCACCAAAATGGATCACTAAAACACTTGAAATTATTCATCCCGATGAGGTTGGAAAGACATGAACCATAATGTTCCCAAGATAAGATGGAGATAATGTAGATAATTCAAACTCATGTGATATAGATGACATGGATGTTTCATATGTTTCATATTTCAATCTTGACAATGCAACTTTGTTTGTCAAGAAAGTTGGAAAAACTTTTGTATATCTTGTATTATATGTAGATATGTTGATAATGGGGAACAATGAGAGCTACATTGCATCCATAAAGAAATAGTTGAATAAAGGATTCGAGATGACAGATTTGGGACATCTTTACTACTATTTGAGCATTGAAGTGATTCAAAATACAAGGTACATATTCATCTCCCAAAATAAGTACATTGGAGAATTGTTGAACAAGTTTGGCATGGTTGAGTGCAATCCATTTTATACTCCAATGGAACAAATTTTGAAACTCACATCAAAAGAAGGGGATGCATTTGAGGATGAAACCAAGTATAAACAACTTGTGGAAAGTCTTATCTATCTTACTATCATTGGACCATACATTTCATTTTTTGGGGGGATTCTTTCCAGGTTCATGCAAAATCCTTGTGAAGGACATTGGTCTGTTGCAAAAAGAGTTCCAAAATGATCGAAAGGAACTCAATATTTTGGACTCAAGTACTCTAAGGTAGATGACTTCAACCTGATCAGATATTTTGATTCAGACTTTGATGGGGATAAGGAAAATAGAGTATCAACTTCAGGATATCTCATGAGTCTTGAATCAACAAATATCTCTTGGAGATCACACAAACAATTAGTTCCATCAGATTGCACAATAGAGGAAGTGTTGAAGTTTGAGTAGCTTCAAAAGATATTCTTATTATATATGAATTATATTAGACCAAGTGAAAACCCTAAAAGAATAATATTATGTTGTATTTGTAAAGTCAGCCCTATTGATCCATTGTAAAAGTAAAATGTAAATTAGAAAGTGTCATTTGTACAAGTCGACCTTGACCTAATTTCATGGTGACTCAACGTGTATTTATAAAAGGATATGCGCCTCATTTTGTGAACATACACAACACGAGCTCTCTCTCTCAAGGAAAAGTGTGCAAGTCTTAGGAGGAGACACATCTACAAAGTAAGGTTTCTTTCGTGGAGGTTTTAGGTTATCTGTTGGAGGTCTATCTTGGTCTAGTGGTGCGATACCCTATTCTAGTTGAGGTTTTTGGTCTATCTTTTGGTTATCTTCTGTTTTGTGAGATATCTCTTGGAGAGAGACATCATACTTGTTGACAAATCCATATTGAAGAAGCTTTACTGGGTTTTCTGCCCCAAGAGGGTTTCATAGGATAAATCTTGTGTATATTGTGGATGTCTTTCTTTTAGTGATCTTTATGTATGAAGTTATTGTTCTAATTGTTAAAATTTAAAAAATATTGAATACACTTAACTTCTTAAGAGAAATTTTAACATGGAATCAGAGTGAGTCTGAAATAATCCATTTTCACTGTCTAGAGGAACTCGCTGGATAAACAAATATCATATGAAGACTCTATTAACCATATCACATCTTTTCCCTAGACCAATTTTGCAGTTTTCAGAGTTTCTGAAAATTAGGGTTCCTGCATAAAAACCTAGGTGATGACATCACCCTCTTTTTGAAGGAGGTTGGTCAAAGTAAATTCATCAAGGAGTCTTCCTAAGGAGGGCACATCTTTCTCTTAAATCAAAATTCCAAAATTATCAAGTTGAAAAAATTAGGGTTTCCTCAGGAAACCCTAGATCAAGATGTCTAGGCAGCTACAGGCTGAAGCTGGAAAAGATCACCTTGGCATAGCACACTCTCTGGTAAGTTCAAAACCTTTCTTTGAAACTTTTTTATTTTCTTATTATATTTTTGTCCAAGGGAAAGATGACTTCCAACACTAGGCTTGATGAGAATCTTGAGGGTGTTGATAAATTTCGAGCATGGATATATAGAGTAATGTTCATTCTAGAAGAGAATGATCTAGAAGGTTTTGTCAAAGAAGAAATTCTGGAACTAGAGGGATATGAGGCCAAGGAAAAGTACAAGAGTAATCTGGTGAAGGAAAAGAGAATCATTGTTGATTCTATCAAGGATCATTTTATCCCTCATGTCTCATCATTGAAAACTCCGAAGCAAATGTTTGATTCCCTATCTCGATTATATGAAGGCAAGAATATCAAATGGAAGATGAAATTGAGGACACAACTCAAGAATGTGAAGATGCAGAGTTCAAAAACCATTCAATCCTACTTCACAAGGGTGTCTCAACTCAAAGAACAACTTGAATCCATTGGATACATAGTTGAAGAAGTTGAACTGGTGATGACTACATTGAATGGTCTCCCAAGATCTATGGAATCATTCATTCAAGGAATATGTTCAAGAATAAAGCTAAAAAGGTTTAGCAGACTATGGGAGGATTTCACTCAGGAAGAAGCTAGATTGGAAGCAAGATAAGAGAAACTAGGTGATGATGAAAATCAATCTCTAACAACACATGCAAGAAAAGGAAAGAGAAAGAGAAAGAAAGAGGTTCACTCACACAAAAAGTTTCAAGGGTCACAAAAGAAACAAAAGTTTCAAAAGGATTACTCAAATTACAAATGCTACATCTGCTAGAAGATGGGACACATCGCAATAAATTTTCCCCACTAAAAATATCAGGTCAGAAAAGGAAAGAATAAAATACATCATCCTCATTCCACATAATACGATGAACCTAATCAAAAGAGAGTCAAAGAATATTATTCAAGCGAATAATATATATATATATATATATATATATATATTGATATCATCCCTTACTAGAACAATTACTCATGGAAGTGACACATGGCATATTGATAGTGGTGCTTCTAAGCACATGAAAAGTTACAAGGATTCTTTCTTAGAATTAGTTCAGAAGGATTCACTTCACAAGGTGAAGTTCGATGATGACTATTAGTATCCCATTAAAGGAGTAGGAGAAGATTCTTATAGATTGGATTCTGCAAATCCTATGAATATGAAGGATGTTTTGTATGTACTTGGTTTGAAGAAGAATCTCCTTTCTATATTAGCTTTGGATGAGCAAGGATTCAAAGTTTCTTTCATTGATGGTGAAGTTCTCATGTGACCAAGAGGAAAGTATATTGATGATGATGTGGTGATTGGTGTTCAAGAAGGAGGTCTACACAAATTGAAGGGAAATTCAAATTCAGCATTAGTACACAACACTGTTACTCTGAGTGAGCTATGGAACATAATAATTTCTCACATACATTAGAAAGCATTATTGATCATGCGAAATATGGTGATAGGGTTTCTAGAGATCCAAGTGAGTCATGAAGGCATATGCAGGGGATGCGTACAAGGTAAGAATGTGAAGAACCCATTTCCAAGAAGCAACAATAAATCCAAAGGAGCCTTGGACATCGTACACTTAGACGTGTGTGGACCAATGTTAGCCACTTCACTTAGCAGGTATGTATACTATGTTTCATTTATTGATGATTGCTCACGTAACCCTTGGATTTAATTTTTGAAAGATAAAAGTGAAGTATTCAACAAGTTCAAAGAATTAGAAGTACTTGTTGAAAACCTTTCTCAAAAGAAGATACAGATCTTAAGGTTAGATAATGGAGGAGAATTCACATAAGATGAATTCAAGTCATTCTGCAAAGAAGTTGGGATTAAGAGGGAGCTTTCTACTCCCTACAATCCTCAGCGGAATGGTGTGGTAGAAAGAAAGAACCCAACAATCATGGAAGCAATAAATCCATGATTCATGATCAAGATTTACCGATGCATCTGTGGGAAAAAGCACCCAGGACCATTGTATATGTGCAGAACAGAAGTCCCCGTTGTACTTAGGAACAAGACACCAGAAGAAATGTTTACAGGCAAAAATCTAGAGGTCAGTCACCTGAGGATATTTTGTTGTCCAGTGTATGTGCAAGTCCCTAAGGACAAGAAATTGAAGTTGGACCGTTCAGGAAAGAAGGGTATATTTGTTGGATATAGTGAAACATCAAAGGCATACAGATTCTACATCCTTGGTCACCGACAGATTGAGAATATCAGAGATGTTACCCTTGATGAGGATGCAACTTTCAGTAGATCGAGACAGAATCATTCAAATAAGGTCCATGATGAGGAGCCTGAATTTCTCAGAGTTGCAGATACATATGAAGGATATGATGTTGTACTAGAAGATCATGATATGGAAGAACCACAGATACTTGCAGATTCATCTCGAGAGATGAATACAGAGAAGAGAATATCAGCTTGGGCTCGAGAAATTATTCAGGATGCAGAGAAGTATGGTGCTCCAGATGAATCTTTCAAAGAAAGCAAGAGACCATGAACATAATCTAGTTACGTGGCATTTCTAGGTGTCATTATTGATGTTGAGCCTACCTGTTATGAAGAGGCTACAGAGAAGAAAGAATGTGAGGATGTCATGATTGAAGAGTACCAGTCCATTATAAAGAATGATGTTTTGGATGTGGTTCTGAGACCGAAAGAGAAGAAAGTGGTAATTTCCAAATGGATTTACAAGATGAAGAATTCACCAGATGGCAGTGTCGAGAAGTACAAGGAAAGGTTCATGGCACATGGTTTCTCCCAGAAAGAAGGAATAGATTATTATGAGACATTTTCTCCTATGGAAAGATATACTTTGATTAGATATATAATTGTGATATTTGTAGTAATGAAGTGGAAGGTACACCAGATGGATGTGAAGACAACTTTTATAAACAGTGTAATAGAAGAGAAAGTGTATGTGGAGCAGCCACAAGGTTTCAAGACACATGACAATCAGACACATGTGTGAAGTGTTAAAAAAATAGGATCATGGAGAAATAAAATAAAACAAATGTGGAAATAAAACACACAAGATACACAATACAATAGAGACACATATATGCGTGGTTCACCCAGTGTGGGCTACGTCCAGCAGAGAAATTGTCAGGTCCTTATTTTTATTATCCAGCAAAATTAAGGGATACAACCTACAACAAACTCATTGTAACTTCTTCTTATTTCTCTCACAATCTCCTCTCTTAGAATACAATATTCACAATGATACATAGCTGCAATACAATTCCCTCATAAAAGAGGGTTTCCTTCTAGTGAAAAATACCCTAACATAATTTCTACCGTCATATCTTCGACCTTATAATGAATGGTCCAGATTTACTATGAAATTACAATATACATTTATAAGAAATTTTTTCCTTCGGGGGATTCTCCCTCGAACCCCCCAGTCGGGAGGATGATCCCCCCATACCTCGCAAAGGGGGGAATCCCCTCTGCATGGAGGGGTGTATAGTCTTCATCAGGTATAAACACAGCTAAAAAAAAAGACCTATGAAACATGAAGATAATCAGGCTCCATAACCAACAATCTCCCACTTGGAGACTGATCACAACAACTACATTTATTGTTGTAGCTACTGGACTATACTCCACCTTGGACCTGGAAAATTTCTCATCTTCACCTTCATGCTTGAATACCAATTGAAACTGAGAAGGAACTTAGTTTCTCCCTA
>ML805394.1:169006-198253 GCA_009831015.1 Picea engelmannii | reverse complement strand
CTTGAAGTGCCTACCTATTAGGTAAGGGCGCCATTTCTTCAATGCATGTAGTATTTCCATCATTTCCTTCTCATAAATGGGTTTGTGTAAGTCCTTTCCCTTGAGTGGTTGACTTTCAAAAGCAAAGTTCTTTCCTTCTTGCATTAGAACAACACCAATGCCATTTCCCGAGGCATCACATTCCACAATAAAGGTTTTTGTGAAGTCTAGTGTGGTCAAGACATGATCTTTGCACATCGCCTATTTAAGTTGTTCAAAAGCTTGAGTTTCCATTGGAGTCCATGAAAATGCATCCTTCTTAGTTAATGTCATTAAAGGTGTTGTTATTCTTCCATAGTTCCAAACAAACTTGTGGTAGTAACCTGTCAAACCCAAAAATCCTCTAAGATTCTTCAATGTTTTGGGAATCGGCCAGTTCATCGTGGCCTTAATCTTGTTAGGGTTTACCTTGACACTTTCATGAGATACAATATGACCCAAATATTCTACCTCCTTCATCCCAAAGAAACATTTGGATGGTTTGGAATATAGTTATTTCTCCTTTAGTAGTTGTAGCACCTTGTAAACATGTCACACATGATCCTCCCAAGACTTGCTATAGATTAGTATATCATCAAACAATACTAACACAAATTTTCTAAGGAAGGGATTGAAAATGGAATTCATCAACCCTTGGAATGTGGAAGGTGCATTTGTAAGGCCAAAATGCATGACCAAAAAATCATAATGGTCTTCATGAGTTCGGAATGTTGTTTTTGGGATATCTGCTTCCTTCATTCTAATCTAATGATACCCTGAATGGAGATCCAACTTTGTGAAATAGATTGCTCCATGTAGTTCATATAACAATTCATCAATGAAGGGAATGGGAAACTTATCTTTACTATTGATCTTGTTGAACTCTCTATAATTTGGACACATACGCCATGAGCCATCTTTCTTGAGTACCATTACCATCGATGCAGAGTAAGAACTTTGTCTAGGTCTAATAATTCCAGCCTCTAACATTTCTTCAACCATACGCTCAATTTCACTCTTCCGGGCATAAGGGTATCTATAAGGCATGATGTTAGGAGGAACACTCCCAGGAATTAGGTGAATAGACTGATCATGATTTTGAGTGGGTGGAAGACCTTTGGGAATATCTTCAAATACTTTGGAATGCTTATCAATGATCCCTTGGAGATCTAGAAGAATAGATGTCTTAGATGTTTGAACATCTAGTGAGCATAATTGTGAAATTACACCTTGATGCCCCTTTTTCAATAATTGTTTCATGCCATTAGAGCTTATCACCTTACTGGGTTTCCCTGTGATACCCCTTAACTCAATTTATTTTCCTTCCAATGAAAATTTCATGAAAAGTTCTTCAAAACTAAAATCCATTATTCCTAATTATTGTAACCATTGGATTCCTAGTACGACATCAACACCACCCATGGGTATAGAAATCATTAGACTATTCATTACATATTCCCCCATAGTAATATTGATCTTATTGAATTTTCCTGAGAAATTGATAGTTCCTCCATGTGCAATCATTACTCGAAACTTTGGCGCTGGATATACAAAGAAATTGAGATCTTTGGATAATTTATAGTGAATGAAATTATGACTACTACCATAATCAATTAGTACTATTACCTTTTTCTTTTTTATATCTCCTTCTATCTTTAGCGTTTGAGGAGTGCTAATTCCATCCAATTAATTACATGATATCGTGGGAGTCAACTCTTCAAAAGAAATTGCTTCTACGTTTTCATATTGAGATGGTTCTTGTTCTTGTTCTTGTTCCTCTTCACAATCTATGTAGAATAATTTATTCTCACCACACTTATGTCCCTTATTGTACTTGTTGTCACAATTAAAACATACAACTTTTTCTTTTCCTTCCTCCAAGTGTTGAGGTGTCAACCTTGTAGGTTGAGGTTTTTAGAACATGAAACATTATTCTCTCGATAGATGTTAGGAGTGGTCCTTCTAGTAGCCATAGCCATATTTTTAATTTCAACATTTCTTGCCACCCTTAATGCATTCTCCAATGATTTGGGTTCCCAAAGGCGAACCTCATGTTGAATGTTATCCTTTAAAGTTCCTATGAATACAACAATCATGTGCTCATCTGGAATATCCGTTACCTTTATATTCAATCTTTGGAAGTTCTCAATGTGCTCTGCAATTGAACCCTTTTGCTTGAGATTTATCAATTGGCCAAAGAAGGTATTTCTCGTTGTATCCTCATAGTGTGCTATCATTTCTTCCATGAACATTGTCCAAGTGACGAGGGATTTACGAGAACAAGGCCATCGATACCACACAAATTGATTGGGTTCTAAATATAAAGAAGAAACCCGTACCTTTTGCGTATGTAGAACGTCATGTAGATCAAATAATTTATCCATATGAAGTATCCATGTGATTGGATCCTTTCCATCAAACTTCCTCATATCAATCTTAGGAAAGTGGTTGGTCTTCAAACCAAAGTTGGAGTTTCTCCATTCTTGATTCATCTTTCTTTTATCCTCATCATGAATTTCATGGGATACATTTTCACTTTTAGGTGTCCTCTCTATTAGAAAATGTTTCAATCCTTCCATGATATCCCTTTTTAAACCCTCCATCTTAGTATCCATCATTTCCTCCAACTTAGCTTCAATTGAATCCATCATCCCTTGTAGTTCATATTTTGTTATTGTCTTCTTTTGTAAATCATTTATGTCTCTGCGCATTTCTTCACCTTCATCAAGAGTCCAAGTAGGATTGTTTGGAGGCTTAATTGGTGTATACGTTCCCTTTTTTGGTGGCATGTTGGCCAAGTATCACTTTTAAACCTTGATTTCGAGGTGGTTCTGCTAGACAATATTTCTTCTACTGTATCTCCAAAATTTCGATCCTTATGGGTCTGAAAAATTATTTTTGTAGCTCTCTGATATGTCTTATCTGCAATTCCACAAGTCTGATTAAAATTCGATGTGCCAAGTGGAAGTTATGGTAACTTACCCACACCTTTTTGAATTTTGTCCCTTCCAGGAGAGCGTACTTTTAAAGCGTTCCAAGATCACAATATATGATATTTGATTCTGAAAATTTTACCATAAATACTACAAACTTTCCACTATCCAATGCAACTGGTCTCACTTAATTTGGATACTCACTGAAGAAGATATAATTGTTTTACATGGAAGACATGTTTGAGACTAGTTAATAAGACTAGTCATATACCCTATCTTGCACAGGGTGTATCTAAAACAGTAGGATGAAAAATAAGATGAAGTTTTTATCACAGATACCTTGATAACTTCTATGAATAACCTATAGATTTCATGGTCTGAAATTGTACAGAAAAAAATGTATAGTGAATATTCCAAGATGACTAAATTCAGGATGATTCAAGAACCCTATCTTACACAGGATATATCTTCGAAAGTATAAGGCCAAAAGAGATGAAATTTTAACCCCTTGTACCTTGAGCTGTCTACTAAATATACTCCAAGGGGTTCCTAATGAAACAACATAGAAAACATTTATAGAGAAAATCCCAAGGTCTCTCAGATGTAGTAGCGAAACCCCCAAGACCTTGATCTCTGATACCAAATGTTAGGAACCAAATACCAAGATAGCATAGAAAAACCTCAGAATAAGTACTAAATGCCTTGAAAAAGAGAGAATTTCAGATAATAAGTCTCTTTGAGGGGGCAACCTCCTTATATACCAAATAGATTTCCAAATACAAGATGATTCCAAATGAAAAGGTATCCTTGGTATATGTAGGAGACTAGGAGGTACAATTACAACCAATGGACCCAAACCGACATAAATAAAATAACATTACTAATGTAATATGCCCTAATTAAGGGGAAATGTGCCATTATTTAGGGATTAACACTCACTAGTCACCTTAACACTATTGCAGGTATCTCTCATGTGATCTAGCTATCCTCACATGATTAGTATGAATGCATCAATTCAAGGTATCTTACACTTACTATGCAGAGAGATCCGTGTCGAGTAAGGTCATGCATAGACACAAATACATCATTTAGTTTCTATGGTATCTCCTTTTGTTTAGAGATTCCAAAGATTGATTCACACGGGATCCACTCACCTCAATTTTGGAGGGTATTCTCACGTTGTCTACTCATGAAGACACAATGTATATCATATATGGATTCTTGCTTGAGGGAAGGCCTTGGTGCTCACCTATATCACAACCTCACGGTCCTGATATGAATCACTGGTTGGGATTCTCAATAGTATCTCCCTTCTTGGTATCTTAGACACATAGCAATTCTCTTTACTGGATGAGAATCCATCATTTTTTTGTGAGCATCCATCACTATTTTTTGTGAGCATCCATCACTATTTTTTGTGATATTCCTACTGCTACGATATGGAGGTGAAATCGTTTCTCCAGAGATATTCACTTATAATATGTTGCAATGGTGTATTTCTTATTCCTCAAGTTCGATTTGTTACCTTCATTAGTTGAGAACTCTCTTGGTTCCATTGTCTATTTTTATTGGTATACAATTAGGCTGCACCATTGTTCTTTTGTTGCAATATCACTATTTTTCTACACATGTGTGAAGATAAAAAATGCATTCTCTCATCTCCATTGGCGGCATGGTGTTGATTGGAAAAGAGAACTACAGAGAATGGTACCGGAATATCAAGAGCACATTTATATTCAATGACCTGTGGAAAGGGATTTTCAAATAAATAGTAGTCCCTTAGAGCAACAAAATCACTTAAGAAGAAGCGAAATTAGAGGAAACCTCAGAATTGAAGACGAAGAGTAGAAGACTTGGTAGAAGACCGGTCATTTCGACCTCAAACAAAGAACATGAAATATAAGAAGAAAAAGGCCATAAGGCATATGATTTAATCTATGTGAAAGTAAGTGAGGAGGTGAGTCATCATATTTCTTCCAATAGTGATTCATATGGTGCCTTGAAAATATTGAAAGAAATTTATCACACATTCTGAGGTTGAACTCATACAACTAATATTGAAGCTCTTCAACCTAGAGTTGAAGAATGATGACCCCATGGATTTAGATTCATAAATAAAAAACATAATGTATGACATTGAAGCCACTGAAGCGAATATTGATATTCCTCTCACATCCTTCAGTAAGGTCCTCTACCCTACATATTCTCACTACCTTGAATCAATGCAATCAAGTGATCAAATGAAATCCATCACATTTGACAAGATAGTGAAGAAAGTTTCATATCGTGAGAAATCCTTTGGAAATAAGTCATCTCCTCTTACTAGCAATATTGTCTACCTTAGGCATGGGGGTAGACACAACCAAGGTGATAGATCCAATCTTCCTTGTACTCATTGCAAAAAGAATGGGTCACATGAAGAAAATTCTTGCAGAGTTCCATGGGACAAGATCAAAGAAGAGAGAAGAAATAAGAAAGAGGACAAAGGTAAACCTTTAGAACAAGAAAAAGGTAATCCAAATGAATCTTCCCATCACATCGTTGCTCATTGCAATATAGGAGTAGAAGAAGATTTATTTAAAACTGCATATAGTCCTTGGAAAGATGCATGGCTTCTTGAAACAGGAGCAACCTCTCACATGACATTTCGAAGAGACTTTTTTGAAGACTTCAATGGAAATGTAGATGGCATAGTGTATTTTTCAGACAAGTCTGGCCTCAAACCCTTGGAAATGGGCATCATTAGACTCAAGTTGCCTGGATTTTCGTATTTTCTTCTACACAATGTACTCTATCTTCTTGAGTTGAAAAGGAGCTTGTTGTCCCTTATGCACATCATACAACAAGGCCACTTTGTTCATATGATTATTTGAAAAGTTGAAATACGAAAGGATTCCGATAACATGATTTTTATGATCGGAATGGAAGATGGAAGACTATTGAAACTAAATGGGACATCTTCCCATACACACAATGATGCATACATCTCTGATCAAGGTGAAGGTATAATGTCATCAAGTCTTTTGTGGCATGCTATATTTGTTCATATCAATTATGACAATATTCGTTTATTGAGAAAGAATGGTGTTAAGGTCTGCCTACTATTCCTAGAAAATTGAAACAATGTGATGTATGTATCCTTGGAAAGCATAGAAAACAACCATTCCATGATTCTACTTCTAGAACATGTAGAAAATTTGAACCAATTCATTCCGATTTGTGCGACCCTATGCTTGTTCCTTATTCAAATGGAAATAAACATAAAATGTATTTTGTTGATGATTACACAAGGATGTGTTGGGTGTACTTGTTGAAATATAAATCACAAGCTTTTGAAACATTTAATAAATTTCATGTATGGATTCAAAATGAAGCTCAGTCTCGTATTGGCTCTCTTCACATTGATAATGGAAGAGAATAAACATCTAATGAATTTGAAAGCTACCTTCCCCAACACATGATCAAACATCAAACCACAATTCCATATAATCCCCAACAAAACAATGTGGTTGAATGAATGAACATGTCACTCCTAAATATGGTTCGTTCCATGACAATTTTTAAGAATGTTAAATTGATTTTTTGGGCTGATGCAGTTCTATGTAGAGTTTATGTTAAACAAAAGTGTCCATCTCATGCTCTAGAAAACAAGACTCCATATGAAATGTGGTATGGACACATTCCTTTGGTGAGGCATCTCGGGGTATTTGATTCCACCTGTTATGCCTTGATTCCTAAGGAGAAAAGAAGCAATCTTGATAAAAGGAGTTGGAATTCCATCTTCTTTGGGTACTCAAATACCACCAATGGGTATAATCTTTACAATGAGACAAAGAAGAAGTTCATCGTTTCCATAGATGTGATCTTTCTTGAATCCACCAAGAAAGACAAAATTTTTGAGAGGCAACTTGATCATCTAGAAATATTTACTCGTGTAAAGACATATAATGAATTTGATGATGAGATTCCACATCTTGAAGGGGGGATCATTATCTTGGCTCAATATCTCGAATATCCTTTTGAAGTTCCATATTCCCCACACGAAGAAGTTAATGCCACTTCATCAGAACTTGAAGTTCAATTGGATGATGTGATCAAGAATATTGAAAAGCTAAGGCTTGATGAGAATGTGACACCATCGCAATCAATTGAGCAACCTGGATTGTCTTTGAAAGGTCCACCAAAATGGATCACTAAAACACTTGAAATTATTCATCCCGATGAGGTTGGAAAGACATGAACCATAATGTTCCCAAGATAAGATGGAGATAATGTAGATAATTCAAACTCATGTGATATAGATGACATGGATGTTTCATATGTTTCATATTTCAATCTTGACAATGCAACTTTGTTTGTCAAGAAAGTTGGAAAAACTTTTGTATATCTTGTATTATATGTAGATATGTTGATAATGGGGAACAATGAGAGCTACATTGCATCCATAAAGAAATAGTTGAATAAAGGATTCGAGATGACAGATTTGGGACATCTTTACTACTATTTGAGCATTGAAGTGATTCAAAATACAAGGTACATATTCATCTCCCAAAATAAGTACATTGGAGAATTGTTGAACAAGTTTGGCATGGTTGAGTGCAATCCATTTTATACTCCAATGGAACAAATTTTGAAACTCACATCAAAAGAAGGGGATGCATTTGAGGATGAAACCAAGTATAAACAACTTGTGGAAAGTCTTATCTATCTTACTATCATTGGACCATACATTTCATTTTTTGGGGGGATTCTTTCCAGGTTCATGCAAAATCCTTGTGAAGGACATTGGTCTGTTGCAAAAAGAGTTCCAAAATGATCGAAAGGAACTCAATATTTTGGACTCAAGTACTCTAAGGTAGATGACTTCAACCTGATCAGATATTTTGATTCAGACTTTGATGGGGATAAGGAAAATAGAGTATCAACTTCAGGATATCTCATGAGTCTTGAATCAACAAATATCTCTTGGAGATCACACAAACAATTAGTTCCATCAGATTGCACAATAGAGGAAGTGTTGAAGTTTGAGTAGCTTCAAAAGATATTCTTATTATATATGAATTATATTAGACCAAGTGAAAACCCTAAAAGAATAATATTATGTTGTATTTGTAAAGTCAGCCCTATTGATCCATTGTAAAAGTAAAATGTAAATTAGAAAGTGTCATTTGTACAAGTCGACCTTGACCTAATTTCATGGTGACTCAACGTGTATTTATAAAAGGATATGCGCCTCATTTTGTGAACATACACAACACGAGCTCTCTCTCTCAAGGAAAAGTGTGCAAGTCTTAGGAGGAGACACATCTACAAAGTAAGGTTTCTTTCGTGGAGGTTTTAGGTTATCTGTTGGAGGTCTATCTTGGTCTAGTGGTGCGATACCCTATTCTAGTTGAGGTTTTTGGTCTATCTTTTGGTTATCTTCTGTTTTGTGAGATATCTCTTGGAGAGAGACATCATACTTGTTGACAAATCCATATTGAAGAAGCTTTACTGGGTTTTCTGCCCCAAGAGGGTTTCATAGGATAAATCTTGTGTATATTGTGGATGTCTTTCTTTTAGTGATCTTTATGTATGAAGTTATTGTTCTAATTGTTAAAATTTAAAAAATATTGAATACACTTAACTTCTTAAGAGAAATTTTAACATGGAATCAGAGTGAGTCTGAAATAATCCATTTTCACTGTCTAGAGGAACTCGCTGGATAAACAAATATCATATGAAGACTCTATTAACCATATCACATCTTTTCCCTAGACCAATTTTGCAGTTTTCAGAGTTTCTGAAAATTAGGGTTCCTGCATAAAAACCTAGGTGATGACATCACCCTCTTTTTGAAGGAGGTTGGTCAAAGTAAATTCATCAAGGAGTCTTCCTAAGGAGGGCACATCTTTCTCTTAAATCAAAATTCCAAAATTATCAAGTTGAAAAAATTAGGGTTTCCTCAGGAAACCCTAGATCAAGATGTCTAGGCAGCTACAGGCTGAAGCTGGAAAAGATCACCTTGGCATAGCACACTCTCTGGTAAGTTCAAAACCTTTCTTTGAAACTTTTTTATTTTCTTATTATATTTTTGTCCAAGGGAAAGATGACTTCCAACACTAGGCTTGATGAGAATCTTGAGGGTGTTGATAAATTTCGAGCATGGATATATAGAGTAATGTTCATTCTAGAAGAGAATGATCTAGAAGGTTTTGTCAAAGAAGAAATTCTGGAACTAGAGGGATATGAGGCCAAGGAAAAGTACAAGAGTAATCTGGTGAAGGAAAAGAGAATCATTGTTGATTCTATCAAGGATCATTTTATCCCTCATGTCTCATCATTGAAAACTCCGAAGCAAATGTTTGATTCCCTATCTCGATTATATGAAGGCAAGAATATCAAATGGAAGATGAAATTGAGGACACAACTCAAGAATGTGAAGATGCAGAGTTCAAAAACCATTCAATCCTACTTCACAAGGGTGTCTCAACTCAAAGAACAACTTGAATCCATTGGATACATAGTTGAAGAAGTTGAACTGGTGATGACTACATTGAATGGTCTCCCAAGATCTATGGAATCATTCATTCAAGGAATATGTTCAAGAATAAAGCTAAAAAGGTTTAGCAGACTATGGGAGGATTTCACTCAGGAAGAAGCTAGATTGGAAGCAAGATAAGAGAAACTAGGTGATGATGAAAATCAATCTCTAACAACACATGCAAGAAAAGGAAAGAGAAAGAGAAAGAAAGAGGTTCACTCACACAAAAAGTTTCAAGGGTCACAAAAGAAACAAAAGTTTCAAAAGGATTACTCAAATTACAAATGCTACATCTGCTAGAAGATGGGACACATCGCAATAAATTTTCCCCACTAAAAATATCAGGTCAGAAAAGGAAAGAATAAAATACATCATCCTCATTCCACATAATACGATGAACCTAATCAAAAGAGAGTCAAAGAATATTATTCAAGCGAATAATATATATATATATATATATATATATATATTGATATCATCCCTTACTAGAACAATTACTCATGGAAGTGACACATGGCATATTGATAGTGGTGCTTCTAAGCACATGAAAAGTTACAAGGATTCTTTCTTAGAATTAGTTCAGAAGGATTCACTTCACAAGGTGAAGTTCGATGATGACTATTAGTATCCCATTAAAGGAGTAGGAGAAGATTCTTATAGATTGGATTCTGCAAATCCTATGAATATGAAGGATGTTTTGTATGTACTTGGTTTGAAGAAGAATCTCCTTTCTATATTAGCTTTGGATGAGCAAGGATTCAAAGTTTCTTTCATTGATGGTGAAGTTCTCATGTGACCAAGAGGAAAGTATATTGATGATGATGTGGTGATTGGTGTTCAAGAAGGAGGTCTACACAAATTGAAGGGAAATTCAAATTCAGCATTAGTACACAACACTGTTACTCTGAGTGAGCTATGGAACATAATAATTTCTCACATACATTAGAAAGCATTATTGATCATGCGAAATATGGTGATAGGGTTTCTAGAGATCCAAGTGAGTCATGAAGGCATATGCAGGGGATGCGTACAAGGTAAGAATGTGAAGAACCCATTTCCAAGAAGCAACAATAAATCCAAAGGAGCCTTGGACATCGTACACTTAGACGTGTGTGGACCAATGTTAGCCACTTCACTTAGCAGGTATGTATACTATGTTTCATTTATTGATGATTGCTCACGTAACCCTTGGATTTAATTTTTGAAAGATAAAAGTGAAGTATTCAACAAGTTCAAAGAATTAGAAGTACTTGTTGAAAACCTTTCTCAAAAGAAGATACAGATCTTAAGGTTAGATAATGGAGGAGAATTCACATAAGATGAATTCAAGTCATTCTGCAAAGAAGTTGGGATTAAGAGGGAGCTTTCTACTCCCTACAATCCTCAGCGGAATGGTGTGGTAGAAAGAAAGAACCCAACAATCATGGAAGCAATAAATCCATGATTCATGATCAAGATTTACCGATGCATCTGTGGGAAAAAGCACCCAGGACCATTGTATATGTGCAGAACAGAAGTCCCCGTTGTACTTAGGAACAAGACACCAGAAGAAATGTTTACAGGCAAAAATCTAGAGGTCAGTCACCTGAGGATATTTTGTTGTCCAGTGTATGTGCAAGTCCCTAAGGACAAGAAATTGAAGTTGGACCGTTCAGGAAAGAAGGGTATATTTGTTGGATATAGTGAAACATCAAAGGCATACAGATTCTACATCCTTGGTCACCGACAGATTGAGAATATCAGAGATGTTACCCTTGATGAGGATGCAACTTTCAGTAGATCGAGACAGAATCATTCAAATAAGGTCCATGATGAGGAGCCTGAATTTCTCAGAGTTGCAGATACATATGAAGGATATGATGTTGTACTAGAAGATCATGATATGGAAGAACCACAGATACTTGCAGATTCATCTCGAGAGATGAATACAGAGAAGAGAATATCAGCTTGGGCTCGAGAAATTATTCAGGATGCAGAGAAGTATGGTGCTCCAGATGAATCTTTCAAAGAAAGCAAGAGACCATGAACATAATCTAGTTACGTGGCATTTCTAGGTGTCATTATTGATGTTGAGCCTACCTGTTATGAAGAGGCTACAGAGAAGAAAGAATGTGAGGATGTCATGATTGAAGAGTACCAGTCCATTATAAAGAATGATGTTTTGGATGTGGTTCTGAGACCGAAAGAGAAGAAAGTGGTAATTTCCAAATGGATTTACAAGATGAAGAATTCACCAGATGGCAGTGTCGAGAAGTACAAGGAAAGGTTCATGGCACATGGTTTCTCCCAGAAAGAAGGAATAGATTATTATGAGACATTTTCTCCTATGGAAAGATATACTTTGATTAGATATATAATTGTGATATTTGTAGTAATGAAGTGGAAGGTACACCAGATGGATGTGAAGACAACTTTTATAAACAGTGTAATAGAAGAGAAAGTGTATGTGGAGCAGCCACAAGGTTTCAAGACACATGACAATCAGACACATGTGTGAAGTGTTAAAAAAATAGGATCATGGAGAAATAAAATAAAACAAATGTGGAAATAAAACACACAAGATACACAATACAATAGAGACACATATATGCGTGGTTCACCCAGTGTGGGCTACGTCCAGCAGAGAAATTGTCAGGTCCTTATTTTTATTATCCAGCAAAATTAAGGGATACAACCTACAACAAACTCATTGTAACTTCTTCTTATTTCTCTCACAATCTCCTCTCTTAGAATACAATATTCACAATGATACATAGCTGCAATACAATTCCCTCATAAAAGAGGGTTTCCTTCTAGTGAAAAATACCCTAACATAATTTCTACCGTCATATCTTCGACCTTATAATGAATGGTCCAGATTTACTATGAAATTACAATATACATTTATAAGAAATTTTTTCCTTCGGGGGATTCTCCCTCGAACCCCCCAGTCGGGAGGATGATCCCCCCATACCTCGCAAAGGGGGGAATCCCCTCTGCATGGAGGGGTGTATAGTCTTCATCAGGTATAAACACAGCTAAAAAAAAAGACCTATGAAACATGAAGATAATCAGGCTCCATAACCAACAATCTCCCACTTGGAGACTGATCACAACAACTACATTTATTGTTGTAGCTACTGGACTATACTCCACCTTGGACCTGGAAAATTTCTCATCTTCACCTTCATGCTTGAATACCAATTGAAACTGAGAAGGAACTTAGTTTCTCCCTACTTACTCTCTTTGTTAACATGTCTATAGGATTTTGGCTAGTATGTATTTTTTCCAACTTCAAATGTCCATCTTCCAAGATCGATCATATGAAATGGTACTTGAGCTATGACTAGTCTTTGAATGGAAGGCTGAGTTATTTGCAAGATGAATGGAACTCTCACTATCATAGTACAACCTCCTATTCTCCTTCTTCTTTCCCAATTCCTCCATAAACCTTTGTAACCAAATCATTTCTTTACTAGCCTCTGTAGCAGGAACATACTCTGTTTTTGTTGTTGAAAGTGCAACAACCCTTTTGTAGTTTTGAAATCTAACTTATTGTTGTTCCACCTATAGTAAAAACATACCTTGTTGTTCTCCTCCTACTATCTTTATCACCCACCATATTTGAATCAACATATCCATGTAGAACAATGTCTGAATCTACAAAACATAATGCTTGAGTAGAAGTACCTCTCAAATACCTAAGAATACACTTCACTGCCTCCCAATTTTATTTACTTGGATTGTTCATATACCTTCTCACAACTCCCACTGCATGTGTAGTATTTGGTCTTGTGCAAACTATCACATACATCAAGCTGTCAACTATTGATGAATAAGGGACCCTGGACATGTATTCTATCTCCTCTTGTGTCTTGGGACACATTTCTTTAGTTAATTTGAAATAACTGGTCAAAGGTGTACTAACTGGTTTTGCATTCTTTATTCTAAACCTCTACAACACCTTCTCTCTGTACTCACCCTGATATAATGTCAATTTATGTTTTTTCTTGTCTCTTGTTATTCTCATACCAAGGATTTTCTTTGCAGCACCCAAATCATTCATTGTAAATGAATTAGCTAATTTTTTCTTGAGAACATTTATATCCTGCATATTATGCCCTACAACAAGCATGTCATCTACATACAATACCAAGATAATATATCTTCCATTTTCTAGCCTTTTAAAATAAATACAGTGATTAGAATGGCATCTACTATAACCTTGTTCTTTCATAAACCTGTCAAACTTCAAATACCACTGCCTTGGAGCTTTCTTTAGGCCATACAAGATATTTTTCAACCTGGATACCAAATTTTCCTTCCCTTTGACCTCATACCCCTGTGGTTGTTGCATATAAATCTCTTCCTCCAAATCCCCAAGGAGAAAAGTTGTTTTTACATCTAATTGTTCAAGATGTAAATCGTGTACTTCCACAAGACTTAAAATAGTCCTAATTAAAGTCATTTTAACAAGAGGATAAAATATTTCATCAAAATATATACCTTTCTTTTGTACAAACCCCTTCACAACAAGTCTAGCCTCATATCGCGTTTTGCCTCCATTTTCTTCCTTCAACTTGTAAACCCATTTTTTCTGCAATGCTCTTTTTCCTGTAGGAAACTCAACCAAATCCCAAGTCTTGTTATTTACTAGGGAATCCATTTTCTCTTTCATTTTTTTCTCCCACTTCTTTTTAGTGTCTACCTGCACTGCCTCTTCATAACATTCTGGTTCACCAGAATCAGTCAACAATAAATAATACAATGAAGGAGAGTATCGTTCAAGGGGTATACTTAACCTGGTAGATCTTCTAACAACACTTGTAGGATTTTGAGGTACATTATACTCTCGTTGTTGTACATTTGATTTTCTGGTACCCTTGGAATTTCTTTTTCAGTTATCTCATCAAGCACTGTGTATTCTGTTTTTTTTTTTCTTGTTTCTTTCCCTGTAAATGATCTTTATACATGACCTTCTCATTGAATATGAAATCTCTACTCCTAATGATTTTGTGATTTTCATAATCCCAGAAGCAATAACCAAAATCATTAATACTGTATTCAATAAAGGTACACTTATTGGATTTTGCCTCAAGCTTTGTTCTATTTTCTTTATCAATATGGACAAATGCTTCACAACCGAAAGTCTTCAAAAAAGAATAGTTTACCTTTTTACATGTCCATGCATCCTATGGAATTCCATCATCCAAAGATCTTGAGGGTCCTATGTTTATTAATTAAATAGAAATATTTACATCATCTGCCCAAAACTGTAAGGGCAACCCAGCATGCAATCTCATACTCCTTGCACGCTCCATGATTGTCATGTTCATCCTTTCTGACACACCATTTTATTTTGGTGTTCATGGAACTGTCTTCTGTCTATGAATCCCATGGTATGAACAATAATCATAAAACTCCTTGCTGCAATATTCACCTCCATTGTCTGATCTGAGACACTTCAACCTTTTTCTTGTCTCATTCTCAACCAAAGCTTTACATTTCTTAAAAGTATCAAAAACATCAGATTTTTGTCGAATGCAATAAACCCAAGTTTTTATAGTTGCATCATCAATAAAAGTAACATAATAATGAGAGCCACCAAGAGATGATACTTGAGCTGGTCCCCATACATATGTATGCACAAGATCTAACCTTTCACTCTTCTTTTCTTTTCCAACTCTGAGAAATTTAACTCTCTTTTGTTTTCCATAAACATAGTTCTCATAGAAATCCAAATCAATTTGTTTAAGATATGGCAACAAATTTCTTTTGTGAAGTATATGCATCCCCTTCTCACTCATGTGTCCAAGCCTATGATGCCATAGTATTGTATCCACTCTTGTAGAAGTTAAAGAGGTAGAAGAGTTAGTATTAACAATACATAAATACAATGTACCTACCTTCTCTCCTTTTTCTATCACCAATGATCTTTTGGTGACCTTCCACACCTTATATGTAAATATGGATATATAACCTTCACTTTCCAACTGCCCAGTTGAAATTATATTTTTCCTTAGATCTGGAACATGTCTTACCTCTTTCAACAACCATTGGTTTCCATTCCTTTGTTTTACTTTTACCTTTCCCATTCCAACGATTTTGCATGGTGCATCATCAACTAAATGAACATGTCCAAAATCACCTTGAACATAATCTAGAAAATGTTTCCTATGGGGTGTGGCATGAAATGAAGCCCCTAAATCTACTACCTAAGACTCAAAAATATTATCTACAGAAAGAATCAAAGCATCTTGTAACACATCACTTGTTACATTTGCTTCCTGATTTTTCTCTTGTTGTCCATCTCTTTGTTTATTTGGAGCTCTACAGTCTTTCTTCAAATGTCATTTCTTCCCACAATTTCAGCACTCTATATTTCCCAGTATGGATTTGGATCTACCCTTCTTATATTCCCATGGTTCCCTGAGCCCTTTCCTCTATCCTTTTATCTTCCCCTGTTCTCCATGTTTAACACATTACCTGTGTCTCACCAGTGCTTTTCCATCGCATTTCCTCGCTAAGGATAACACCAACAACATCATCAAATTTTAGAGTGTTTGAACCAGACAGAGTTACTTACATCCATTACCGAGCCATTCCATCTTTCTGGAAATGAGCACAATATTATAAGAGCCCCGAACTCATCATCAAAGTCCACTTTTACAGAACTTAGCTGATTAGTAACCGTATTAAATTCATTTAAATGATCTGGAACAGACCCACCTTTTGACATCTTCATATAAAAAATCTCTTCATTAGAAACACCTTATTGGATGTCGAGGGTTTTTCATATAGTTCAACCAATGCATCCATCAACCCCTTCGTTGTTTTTTATTTTGCAATATCGAAAGTTATCGATGCTTCCAGGCTCAACCATATCATTCCTAATGCCTTTGTGTCAAGAACCTCCCATTCTTCGTCCTTCATGGTCTTTGGCTTCTTTTCTATTCCGCCCAATGGTAGGAATATATCCCTTTGATATAAATAATATTACATCTGCATCTTCCATAACTGGTAGTTTTAGCCATTAAATTTCTCAACCTTAAACTTTCCATCTTCCGCCATTGCTCCCACTCGAACCAAGAACCCTATTTTCCTGTGAGTTACCTTTCACTTTGATACGAATTGTTAGAAAAATAGGATCGTGAAGCAATAAAATAAAATAAAATGTGGAAATAAAACACACAAGATACACAATACAATAGAGACACAAATATACGTGGTTCGCCTAGAGTGGGATACGTCCACCAGAGAAATTTCTAGATCCTTCTTTTTATTATCCAGGAAAATGAAGGGATACAACCTACAACACACCCGATGTAACTTCCTCTTATTTCTCTCATAGTCTCCTCTCTCAGAATACAATATTCACAATGATACATAGCCGTAATACAATTCCCTCATAAAATGGGGTTGCCTTCTAGGGAAAAAACCCCTAACATAACTTCTACTGTTAGATCTGCGACCTTATAATGAACGGTCCATATTTACTATGAAATTACAATATACATTTACAAGAAACATTTTCCTTCAGGGGCTTCGCCCCTGAACCCCCATTGGGGAAGGTTGTCCCCCAAACCCACGTCGAGGACCCGATTTCCCCTAGACCCTGTAGGGGGGAAAGCCCCCCCTGCAACCCCCTCGCGTGGAGGGGTGTATAGTATTCAGGTGTGTACAGTCTTCATGGGGCATAAACATGGCTGAAAACAAATACCTATGAAACAAGAAGATAATCAGGCTCCACAACCAACATGCAAATTGAATAAATCCTTGTATGGATTAAAGAAATCACCCAGGGCATGGTACAATAGAATTGACAATTTTCTTATGAGCTTGGGATTTACCAAGAGTAATGAAGATTCCAACCTTTACTACAAGGTTCTAGATGGTGGACCAGTGATATTATTGTTATATGTGGATGACCTATTTTTAACAGGAGACGAGAAGCTCATCACTGAAAGTAAGAGGAATCTTACTACATAATTAGAGATGAAATACCTTAGTATGATGCATTATTTCTTAGGTCTATAGGTATGGCAGAGAGCGAGTGATATTTTTTTAACCAAGGAAAATATACTATAGATATTCTGAAGAGATTTAGAATGATGAATTGTAAATCCATGCCTACACCGATGGTGACGAATATGAATTTATTAAGTGATTCATATTCAGAGACAATGGATGCCACCATATATAGATAAATGATTGGTTCGTTGATGTACTTAATGAACACAAGGCTAGATACATGTTTTGCGGTGAACACATTGATTCCGTATATGGTCAAACCTAGAGGTGTTCACTTGATTGCAACAAAACATGTGATGAGGCACCTAAATGGTGCAATTGAATATGGACTCATATATGTTTCAGATCATGAGATAAGCCTGCAAGGATATACTAATTCATATTGGGTCGTTAGTATTGCAGACCGGAAGAGTACATATAGATGTTTCTTTAGTTTGGGATCAACTATGATCTCATGGTTTAGCAGGAAGTAGACTAGTGTGGTGCTCAGTATGGCTAAGGTAGAGTATATAGCAGCATGTTCAGTTAGCAGCGAAGCAGTGTGGATTTAGAAGCTACTTACAATATTGTTGGATCTAAAGTTAGAGGTGAAGTGTATCTAGTGTGACAACCAGAGTTGTGTAAAGTTGTCAGAGAACCCATTGTTTCATGACAAGTCCAAGCATATCGAGATCAAGTACCATTATATAAAAGATATGGTGTAGAAGGGAGTAGTGAAGCTCCAATATGTCACTAAAGATGAGAATATAACTGACGTTTTGACCAAGCCTCTTTCAAGAGTGAAGTTTGTGTACTTTAGGGACAAGCTTGGTGTGGTCCAGAAGGACTTCCCTAGTAAGAGGGAGTAATAAGTTATATATGTGATTCCAGGGAAGCAACATCAAAGTGTGGCAACAACAGCGGGTAGTCATTCATGGGCATGTTACTGATTGTGGCACCAGTCAGCATGACCTCGCACAAGGTCAGCAGATGTTGAGTCATCGCGGTTGGAAAGTTCCCCAACTTTCCAAGCTGGAGGGCCAACCTATGTGGTTGGAGGTGTTTCCTAGCCTTGGGCTAGATGGGTAGTGTGTTCACACTACATCACCTAAAACTTTTGATTATATGTTTGGTCACTGTGGACTGACTGCATGGTGTTCCAACCAGAGATTACTAGCTTTGTATGAACTAGATGCCAGATTTTGTGTGAGCTGGTGAGTTTACTAGTTATGTATGAACTAGATGCTAGATTTTCTGTGAGTGGGCAAGGTTACTAGTTTTGTATGAACTATTAAATTTGGCAGCATCGACAGTCATTCTCCAATGAGAGGCCATATGGGCCACCCTGAGGCTAGCCAGGGAGATTTGGAGAATCAACCATTCTTTTGAGGTATTGACAAAATCCAAGGGGAACGTACAACCTCTGTGAGTCAAACCAAAAGTCAGGACGAACAAGATGATATGTAAGTCTAATGCAAAATTTATGAGGAACATACAACCTCTGTGAGCATAGACAGTCTAGTGCAAAAGTCAGGGGGAACGTACAACCTCTGTGAGCATAGACAGACTAGTGCAAAATTCAGGGGGAATGTACAACCTCTGTGAGCCTAGTCAAGCCTTGTGAGCCATGAGAAAAAGTCAAGGCATATAGAAAAAGTTAGGTTGAATATAAAATTCCTATGAGCTAGAAACAAATGATATTCCTAATATTGAAAATGATATAAATCTATTGATATAGTGCGTTGGTGGGTGTAACATTATCCACCATGAAGAGAATTTTGAATTTCCTTGTAAAGAGTCGAGTTGTAACTGAAGTCTTGAGTCTAGTTCTATTTTATAACTAAAGTGTAATGTTGAGTTATGATTGAAGTCTCAAGTCTAGTTCTATTTTCGAACTAATGTATACCGGTCTCAAGTCTAGTTCAATTTTCGAACTAAAGTGTAATGTTGAGTTGTAACCAGTCTCAAGTGTAATGAGCCCCTAGAACTTGTTGAAGTGTTAGAAATAAATCTTGAAGAACCTCCAGCCAAAAGGAATCCAGGGTGGCATAAAGAAATAGTGCAGGAAGAAAAAATGATAGCTTCTCCCAAAGGAACTTTTAGGGAAAGGAAGAGGCCTCATAGGTTTGGAGGCTATGTTGCATTGATGAGCAGTATTAGTGATGCTGAACCTTCTTCATTTGAAGAAGAAGATAAATTACAAGTATGGAAGGATGCCATGGTTGAGGAATATAGGTCTATTATAAAGAACAATTTTTGGGACATTGTGCCGAGGCCAAAAGACAAATCAGTGGTTTCTTCCAAATGGATCTATAAGATCAAACATGCAGTTGATGGAAGTGTGGAAAATTTCAAAGAAAGATTTGTAGCCAGAGGCTTCACTTAGAAAGAAGGAATCGACTACGAAAAGACTTTTTCCCCTGTAGCCAGGTATACCTCCATTCGAACCATTATTTCTTTAGCTCTCGTTCTTGGTTGGAAGCTACATCATATGGATGTAAAAACAACATTCTTGAATGGAAAGATTGAACATGAGGTATTTGTGGAACAACCACATAGTTTTGTATTGCATAAAAAAGGCACTCATGTATGCAAGCTAAGGAAGGCCTTGTATGGTCTTAAGCAGGATCCCAGAGTTTGGTATGACAAGATTGATGGCTTTCTTAAAAGCTTGGGCTTTCAGAAAAATGATTCTGATGCAAATCTTTACTTCAAGGTAAGAGGTAACCAACCTATTATACTAATCCTATATGTTGATGATCTCTTTCTAAAAGGATATGAAGGGCTAATAGCCTGGTGTAAGAGGGAGCTAACCTTAGAATTCTAGATGAAATACTTAGGCTTGATGCATTACTTCCTAGGATTGGAAGTATGACAAAGACAGGGCGAGATATTTCTTGCACAAGGAAAGTACGCAGTGGATGTACTAAAGAGGTTTGGTATGATGGATTGTAAATACATGTCTACACCGATGATTACCAACCTGAGGAAGCTGCATGATTCTGATACAGGTTCATATTTGGTGGATCCCACCATGTATAGGCAGTTGATTGGATCATTGATGTACATGATCCACACTAGGCTAGATATATGCTATGTAGTGATTGCAATGAGTCAGTTCATGACTGAAATGAGACAGATACATTGGGTGGCATCAAATCACATATTGAGATATCTCAGAGGGACCATTACTTATGGTCTAAGATATACATTCAATGGTGGTTTATTTCTGCATGGGTATGCAGATGTTGACTGGGCAGAAATCCCAGTGGATAGGAAGAGTACTTCCAGATATTGCTTCAGTTTAGGATCCTCTATGATCTCTTGGTCGAGCTGGAAGAAGGGATCCATTGCACAGAGTACAACAAAGGTTGATTACATTACAGTAAGTGATTCTAGCAAGGAAGCAATATGGCTTAAAAAATTGGTTTCTGGGTTGTTTGGTGACAAGCTCAAGATGATGGTGGTTCACTGTGATAATCAAAGTTGCATAAAATTGACAGAGAACCTGGTATTTCACGACAGGTTAAAACATATTGACATGAGGTACCACTACATCCAAGACTTGGTCCAGAGAAAAACTGTAAAGTTATAGTACACAACCATGAGCGAGCAGGTAGTTGATATCCTGACCAAACCTCTGACCTCGAGACAGTTTGTGTAGCTAAGAGGCAAGCTTGGTGTGGCTGAGAATGACTCCCTCGCTGAGAGTGAGTGTTAAATTTGGTAGTATCGATAGTCATTCTCCAACGAGAGGCCATATGGGCCACCCTGAGGATAGCCAGGGAGATTTGGAGAATCAACTAGTCTTGTGAGGTATTGACAAAAGCCAAGGGGAATGTACAACCTCTGTGAGTCAAACCAAAAGTCAGGACGAACGGGATGCTATGTAAGTCTAATGCAAAAGTCAGGGGGAACATACAACCTCTGTGAGCATAGACAGTCTAGTACAAAAGTCAGGGGGGATGTACAACCTCTATGATCATAGATAAACTAGCGCAAAATTCAGGGGGAACATACAACCTTTGCAAGCCTAGTCAAGCGTTGTGATCCATGAGAAAAAGTCAAGGCATATAGCAAAAGTTAGTTTGAATATAAAATTCCTATGAGCTAGAAACAAACGATATTCCTAATATTGAAAATGATATAAATGTATTGATCTAGTGTGTTGGCACATGTAACATTATCCACCATGAAGAGAATTTTGAATTTCCTTGTAAAGAGTTGAGTTGTAATTGAAGTCTCATGTCTATTTCTATTTTAGAACTAAAGTGTAATGTTGAGTTGTGACTAAAGTCTCAAGTCTAGTTCTATTTTCAAACTAAAGTATACCATTCTCAAGTCTATTTCTATTTTCGAACTAAACTGTAATGTTGAGTTGTAACTGAAGTCTCAATTCTAGCTCTATTTTCGAACTAGAGTATACCATTCTCAAGTATAGTTCTAAGTTCGAACTAAAGTATGAAGATGAGTTATGATTGAAGCATGCAAACAAGTTAATATTTCGAGTCTATCCTCTTCAGCCTATATAAGTAGAGGTCGACCCCTCTCTTCAACACAATTTTGATATGCATGTTAAGGGTGAAGCAATAGAGGCACATATCAGTGATAAAGAGGAAACATACCAAAGAAACATATCAATGATAAAGAGGTAGCATACCAAAGAAGCATATCAATGTTGTATATCAACAATAGAGGTTGCATATCAGAGGCATATATCACCAGCATATCAGTGTTGTATATCAACAATAGAGGCAACATATCAGAGGTGTATTTCAGCAAGGTCTCTTAGGTCTTTGTCAGGTCAGAGTCATCTTGGCAAGCTCTTTAACAGAAAAACATTCATGGTGGATATTTGTAATTGATCATACATTATTAATGCAATAAAGGAATATCGTTTGCTGGGGTTTTTCTCCCTGTACAGGGTTTCCCTAGGGTATATGTGTTGTTGATGTGCATGCTTACTTATCTACATAGTTATGCTATTCGGTTATGATTTGGTAATGTTGAAGTGTATGAAGTTGGAATCAAAGTGTTGAAGAAAATAAAAGAATTAATCCGCATAAGAAATCAATCTCATAATTTAACATGAACTAGATGCCATATTCTATGTGAGCTGGAAAGGTTACTAGTTTTGTATGAACTAGATGCTAGATTCTGTGTGAGTTGTCAAGGTTACTAGTTTTGTATGAACTAGATGCCAAATTATGTGTGATCTGGCCCATTGCCTAGTTCTATATGAACTAGATAAAGCCCTGTGATGACATAAATTCCAAAAGGATGATGAGACCCTGGATGGATGACGTGGTGAGAAAACGTCTTCAATATAGCTTCGTGGAAAGTCAACAAGTCAATGGTCAAGTGTACAGAAGTGTAGAAGCAGTCATGATGATCGTGTAAGAGGAATCCCTTCCTTGTTAAGAGGGAGTGTTGAAGTTTGAGTAACTTTGGAAGATATTCTTATTATATCTATATTTTATTAGACCAAGTCAAAACCCTAAAAGAATAATATTATGTTTTATTTATAAATTTGGCCCTATTGTGCCTTTGTAAAATTAAAATGTAAATTAGAAAGTGTCATTTGTATAAGTCGGCCCTGGCCTAATTTTTGGGTGACTCAACTTTTATTTATAAGAGGCTAGGTGCCTCATTTGGATAACATACACAACACAAGTTCTCTCTCTCAAGGAAAAGTGCACAAGTCTTAGGAGGAGACACATGTACAGAGTAAGATTGTTTTCGTGGAGGGTTTTGGTTATCTGTTGGAGGTCTATCTTGGTCTAGTTGTGTGCTACCCTATTTCGGTTAGGGTTTCTGGTATATCCTCTAGTTATCTTATATTTTGTGATATCTCTTTTGGAGAGAGATGTTGTACTTGTTGACAAATCTATATTGAAGAAGCTTTGCTGGGTTTTCTCCCCCAAGAGAATTTCGTAGGATAAATCTTATGTATATTTTGGATGCCTTTCTTTCAGTGATCTTTATGTATGTAGTTATTGTTCTAATTGTTAAAAGTTAAATAATATTGAATACACTTAACTGCTTAAGTGAAATTTTAACAGGAAGAATATGTGGCAGCCTTAGAAGCGACAAAGGAGATTGTGTGGCTCAAGAAAATACTTGAATATTTGCAAAAGAAACAAGTGAATTCTAATCATAGTATAGTTGAAAATACATTTGTAGTCAAGTTGGAAAAGAATCCTAGATTCCATGATCAAACAAAGAACATCAATACAAAGTATCACCTAATTCGATATCATGTAGAGTCCAAGACAATTCACCTGAGACAATGTTTCAAAAATGAGAAAATTGTGGACATCTTCACCAATGCGCTTGGAAGAGAAAAAATTGATAAGTTTAGAATGATGCATGGACTCACACACACCCCTTCATATTAAAAGGGGGAATTTTGGACATGTAATCCTGTGGATTGCGGTCTTTGTAACACTAATGTACATATGAAGCATCATAAGTGATAGGAGTCATACGTTGGAGAAGACCAATGATTGCATTTTGTAAATTTATTGAGCTTCGTGCTAATGGAGTAATCATCCCCTGGAGTTATGATTTCTTCTCACTCCTAGCCTGACAATAAGAAACAAAAAAATGACTAAGTATGTACCAATATACAAAAACATTGATCAACAAAAGTAGATAACAAGTCTTAACTTGTGATAAGTTGTTGATATGTACTTGTTATTTCATTCTTATGTATATATAAAATGTACTTTGTTACCCAAACTTTGTATAATTGCATATATGATTTTCATCTTATGTTCCCATGGTGAATGAGTAGTTTCTAGCATTGTTTGATACATTGATTTATCATGCACAATTAGTAGATTTGGTTGCTATGACAAATATGTTGTTCATAGGTTATTTTTCTATATTGCATGAGTTTTCTAAAAATAGGTACATTGGGTAAGAAAGAATGAGTATTTGGTATGGCTAGAAGCTTCAACCAAATTCATTAGAAACAATAAGAAGGAAGGGACAATAATATATATTAAAAATTATAATATTTTTTATTAAAAGAAGAATTTTTCAAAAATTGAAATAGAACATAACTGATTGTTTCCATAACTTAAACTATTTTATCCTTTTTAATCCTCTTGTAGTGGTCATGTGTTCAATCATTGTAAATTTACTCATGTCCTTATCATTCCCATGTTCAAATATACATAGATTGGGTTTGTGTAAAATTAAATCAACCCTTTACTAACTATGCATAACTATATATAATATATATCTAGTTCGATGTTATATTTTGTAAATTTGACCTACAACTTCATTCCATTGTGTTGGAACCTCATGTTTTGTTGGTTCATCCCACTTCTATGGGAGACAATTGGTCGGATGGTTGACTCACAATTGGAGAGTCAGTCGGGTGGGAGACCAGAATTTGACAACATTCAATCGAGTAGTCGACGGGCCTATTGATCGTACAATAGACTAACAATCGAAGATAGTCAGACGATGAATCAACCTGCCAAGAAATTGACAATGGGTTGGATGAATGGATGTTTAGGTCGACTTGGCTAGACTAGCCAACTAGATAGTGCGGATTTGACTAAGACTACTCTAACCACCGAAGGTTATATGTGAACAAGATCTTCCTGATTCAAAGGAAGTTGGTTAGATCTTTGAGACTATAAATAAAGGATCCAATGAGTCATTATCAATATGTGAATCATGGTGAACATGTATTCAATAATGGATTGCGATGTTCTGATCATGATGTGATGTGCTTAAGTGTTGAAATGATTTCTTTAGACACCATCGATCTTCTATGAAGTTTATTTCTCTTCATTTATTATGTAGAATTCTATTATTGTTCCACTCAGGGTTACACCCAATCCCCAACATTATATCAAAGAAATTGGTTTAGACCTCGCTTATTGTCTGCAAATATAGTTGAGTCAGATCTATTTGTGATTGACTTTGTGTCGTTGATTTGTCAACTGTAACCTGTGGATTAGATCAGATCCGTTAGATATCAAAGATGGCTTCTAGATCAATCTAGTTGTTCGAAATGGATTGAACTATGATATTTGGGCACCATATATGGACATATTTCTAAAGAGTAAGGGAATTTGGAAGTATACCAAGATGAATATTCTAGACAAAAAAACCGACTAGGTGGAGTTTATCATCGACAACAAGAAGGATGAGGGCGTAGGGCTCATCATCTTCCCTCATCAAGTCTGGAGAAAGATGAAATTTCCGTTTGATAAAGTCGATGAAAGCCAAGTTATGCAATCAAAAAAAAGTTGATCTCTCTTAATCCTCATTCCTTCGAAAAAATTGAGGACTACTTGGCACGTGTGAACGAGCTATAGTTGAAATTAGGCGAATGTGGGAATAATTTCTAGAAGAAATATGGAAAACTCATCGAGTTGGTTTCGATGAATCTGAGAACACTTTTTGATGTGTTTTTTTCCACGTTTTGGACAAACCGGAAAGCATGCAAAGAAGATCATAAGGATCATACCTTTGACACTTTTTGTGGCTCGCTAGTTAATGATGAACACGGATTGATTTATGAAGAGAAGCTTGGTGGTAAACATCAAACTCACTTTCTCAAGAGAAAGGGAAAGATGAATTACAAGGAAAGATGATGCTTTGAATTTCCTATACACAGACTGGAATACCTTGACCAAAAAGATAAAATGCATACTAATGAGTTGACATCAACCCAGAAGAATCGAAAGAAGAAAAAATGTCTTTATTGTGGAAAGACCGGACATGTTGAGAAGAATTGTTGGAAGAAGGAATGCACCTAAAGGAGAAGGTCAAGCAACTTGAAGGAGACATGTCAACTATTCATCAAATTGTTGATAATTTCACCTTCCAAGTTAAAACTTCTCAAATGTTTCTTTCCCATGCTGCGCAAAATGAATGGGTTGTTGATTATGGGTGCATTCATCATATGGCCAAGGATGCTTCCTTGTTCACGTCCTTGAATATAGTTGTCAAGGGGAAGATCTATGTAGTTGATTATTTCACTCTCGACATTGTTGGTCGTGATGATTTTTATTTTCAACATGGGAAAATTTTCGACGTATATCACGTTCCCACCTTGAGAACAAATTTGTTGTCGATCTATGAGCTAACATAGAAAGGGAAGATTGTGGAGTTTTGGCTAGATCATTTCCTTGTTAAGGATATGAATAATGGTAATCCTATTATCGTCGAAGGTTTTCTCGACTCAAAGGAAGACCTATACAAGTTTTGTGACCTCCCTCGACAATATCCTAAATTGAATTCTCTTGTTGCTCACATTGATGAACGAAGTCAATTTTGGAACAAACGACTTAGACACCTCAATTATCGAAGTATGGAGTCGATGTCCACACATAACATGGTTGTGGGTTTACCTAAATTTATTCCACCTAATGGATTTTGGAGAGGATGTGTGTTGGGAAAGCATCATCAAGTACTTTTTTACTTTGACAAACCATGGAGAGCACAAAACATATTGTAATTGGTACACAAATATCTATGATGTATCAATCACCCTTCCTTAGCAGGTGCAAAGTATGTCATAACCTTTATTGATGATCTCTCTTGATTCAATAGGGTCAATTTCTTGAAAAATAAGTCATGTCTTTGAAAAGTTCAAGGAATTTCAGGCATTGGTTGAAACACAATGTGATCAACCTATCAAGTGCTTGAGATTTGACAATGGCAACAAGTATGTAAATCGACCATTTGAGGAATAACTTACTCATTTTGGTATTTCCTAAAAATGGTTGGTCCCTCACACTCCTCAATAGAATGGTGTTGCTGAACCTAAGAATCTGACATTGGTTGAAATGGATCGTTATATTTTACAGGCCAAAGATATGCCTACTCGTTTTTGGGCTGAAGTTGTCTACATTGCAAAGTATCTCTTGAGCCACATTCCGACTAGAGTTGTCAGTGTTGTGATTCCAATCGAAAGATGGTGCGGAAAGAAACCCTTAGTGGGTCGCCTCCATGTCTTTGGTTGTGTTTCTTAGTCTCGTATTCCGGATGATTACATGAAGAAACCGGATGCAAAGAGTCATGCTTGTATCATGATGGGTTAAGTTGAAGAGTCTAGAGCCTATCAACCATTTGACCATGTCAGACGACAAATTATTATTAGAATAAATGTGTTTTTTGATGAGAAGTCTTCATGAATTAATTTGTTGAATGATTCTCTTGGTTTATTATAGGATGGTCCCTTTGATATCGTTGATGACATCAAATCACATGTTCCTTTTTTCAACATTTGGACTAGGAAATCGAACTTTACTCTTATTTTGACTGGGTCGTCGATTGTTGTTATGAAATCAACTAGACAATCGATCTTTGTTTTGATCAGTCCTCTGTCTTCTTAGACTGGAATTATTCCTTCCTATGATCGACCTTCTATAACCAATATCAATTCACCCTTTTCTTGTCTACCCTAATGGGATGCTAAGACGATTGAAGCTATTGGTCCTAATGTCGATGATATCTCTTCAGGCCAACAAACTCATCGTTAGAAGCAACAAGTCAATGTTGTTTTGATGACTCATGTTCTTGGAATATGTGATCTTGTTTCTTACTCAAATGCACAAGGCCAAATTGAATGGAAAAAAGCTATGCAAGATGAAATGAAATCTCTTTTGAAAAATAATTCTTGGGATTTAGTTCCTCAAACTCAAGGGAAGAACATTGTGAAATGTCGATGGTTCTATAAAACCAAATTTACCTTTAAAGGTATTGTTGAGAATCATAAAGTAAGCTTGGTCGCGGAATTTTTTTCTCAACAGGAAGGCATCGACAACACAGAGACCTTTTTCCCCTGTTGCAAAGATGAATTGTGTTCGACTTATTCTTTCTCTTGTTTCTCATTTTAACTGGTATATCTACCAGATGCATGTGAAGAGTTCCTTCCTTCATGGAAATTTATTTGAAGAAATTTTCATGCGACAACCCCATGGTTTTGTGAAAAATTCCACACTTGTCTCTCAACTCTTTATGGTTTGAAACAAGCTCCAAGAGATTGGTATGCTAAGATCAACCATTTCCTTCTCACTATTGGATTCAAATGCTAGAATATGCTCACAATCTTTATGTATTACGTAATAATGGTAATACCTTGATTGATTGTTGTATATGTTCATGACCTAGTCATAACTGACAATAATATTGATCTCAACTTTAGATTGAAGAAACAACTTGTTGACACATTTGATATGAAAAACCTTGGTCTTCTGCATTATTTTCGTGGTCTTCAAGTTTTACCTTTGACTGATGGTTTGTTTATTTATCAATCTAAATATGTATTAGATCTATTGACACGTTTTAAGATGGAAGACTACACACAATGTGCTACTCCTTTTCATTTTGGAGTTAAGCTAAGTAAACCTATCGGTCTCCAAAATTCGATGCTACTCTTTATCGACAATTGGTTGGCACCTCATTTATCTCACTTACAGTCGACCTAATATCTCTTTTTTTTTTTGTTAGTTTGGTTTCTCTATTTATGTAGGATCCCATAGGAAGCAACTGGAAAGTTGTCAAAATAATTGTTCGTTATCTCAAAAGTACCACTCATCTTGGTATCAAATATTTTCTAAGTTCATATTTGTTAGTCCTCTTTACTAAGTTCAAATGGACAAGCGGCAATTATGATAAAAAATCTGCCTCTAGCTATGTGTTTTTCTTTAGCACTGGACTACTGCTTTGTTCGTGCAAGAAACATAAGGTATTTTATGCTGACTACAAAAGCTAAGTATCGGTGTTTTGTTAATGTAGGAACATAGGTTGTTT